>VZTH01003888.1:2146-34113 GCA_013397815.1 Aleadryas rufinucha | reverse complement strand
TGTACATATACACATACACATATACATGTACATATACACATATATATACATATACACATACATGTGCACCTATACATATACACATACACATGTACATATACGTGTACATATACATACATATATACATGTACATATATGTGTACATACACATACACATGTACATACACATGTACATATTCACATACACATATACATGTACATATACATGTACACACATATATACATATACACATGTGTACATATACATATATATACATATACATATAGTTATACATATAGTTATACATGTACATACACATATACATACACATAGACATACACGTACACATATGCAAATACATGTACATACACATATACATACACATATATGTATACATGTACATGTACACATATACATATATATACATATACATATATTTACACATATAATTATACATGTACATACACATATACATACACATAGACATACACGTACACATATGCAAATACATGTACATACACACACACATATACATATACATATGCAAATATATACATATACATATACATGTACATGTACACATACATAAACATCCACGTGCACATACATTCACATGTACACATCCACATATGTGTGTGCCTCTCTGTCTTCACTGGCACCCTCCCAGCATCCCAAAGCTTTTGTCCTTGACCCAGTGACGAGCAGGAGAGGAAAGGCAGCAGATGGGTGCAGACAGAGAGCGAGCGCAGGGAGAGCCGAGCCAATATTGCTCACTATGATAGACAGTGGTCTTAGCACACCAGCAGCCTAATGCAATGCTTCTTGCTGTCAATGTTTTGGTGGAAATGCTGGCAACGGATGGATTTAAGGAGGAATGTGAAGCGTCAGAGCTTGCTGCTGTTTGCAGGGATCCTCCTGCTGCAGAGGAGGGCACTGGGGCCCATCAGTGTCAGTGGAAAGGAGCAGGCACAATGATTTATGGCTCAAAGTCCAGCTGAATTCAGTGTGTGTTTTACCTGCCTGGAGACTAGTTCTCCTTCACATAAACTGGGGATGAGACCTAGGGCTGGCTGGGGGGAAAACAAGGAGAGGACAAAAAATAAGGTTTTGTTATTAGGATGGAATTTCATATGGGATAGACTTCTTTTACCCTTAAGAGATCATACCATCAGTACATGCATGTGTTTGTAAACACAGACTGTAATGGGAGAGCTTAGCACTCAGGAATCAGGACATGAGGGAATTTTCTCCCTGAACAACGTCCTTCTCTCAGTTCCAGTCCTCAGCTCCATGTGCCAATTATGTCACAGAATCATAGAATAGTTTGGGTTGGAAGGGTCTTTAAAGTCTGTCCACCCCCTGCCATGGGCAGGGACACCTCCCACTGTCCCAGGCTGCTCCAAGCCTTGGGCATTTCCAGGGAACCAGGGGCAGCCACAGCTGCTCTGGGCACCCTGTGCCAGGGCCTCAATATCTTCTGAGTAAAGAATTTCCTCCCAACATCTACTCTAACCCTGCCCTCTGTCAGTTTAAAACCATTGCCCCTATAAAAAGTCTCCCTCTCTTCCTTTTATAAGCTCCCTTTAGGCCCTGGAAGGGGCTCTGAGCTCTCCCTGGTGCCTTCTCTTCTCCAGGTGAGCCCCCCCAGCTCTCCCAGCCTGGCTCCAGAGCAGAGGGGCTCCAGCCCTTGGAGCTTCTTCATGGTCCCCTCTGGACCTGCTCCACCAGTCCATGTCTCCTGTGCTGAGGGCCCCAGACCCGGGCACAGCACTCCAGGTGGGATTTCCCCAGGCTCTGCTGTCCTCTGGTGTCATTCCAGATGCTCCTCCCAGCTCTTGTCTGGGTCTGGCTTGACCCGCTGAGCACGGGTGCTGTTCCTGACAAGAGATGCTGGGTTCTGTTCTCCCCTCACCTCCAAACCCTTGGTTAATGCTTTCCATCTTTTTCTATCAAAGCCTCATTTCTCACACCTTCTGATTCCAGGGGTGCCCAGATGCCCTTGGAAACGCTGGGTTGTGTTTCCCCTTTTTATCCTGCCCCACTGCATCTTTATATCCCTGTGTGTCCCACCTTGTCCTGTCAGCCATGGACTCCTCATGACTGTGCAGAATTCAGGAATATTTTGGAACATATGTTCCCCCACCTCTCTGGGGCCAAATATTTCTTTCTTTCTTTCTTTTTTTTTTCAAATATAAGGGAGGAAGTAGCTGATTAACACGTTCATTACTCATTTCTGGTACAGCACAGTCCAAACATCTCAGGTAGAGCCCCTGATTTTTGCGGTGAGCACGTCACAAACTCACTGAGTAACAGCTGTGGAGCACTCGGTTCTTGAGAAGTGAATTCAGTTTTGTGTCTTCCCCGTGAGCAAGAATTATGTTGTCATTTAGTGTGGAGTAGCTTTGGCCAAAGCTGCTGCCTTGAAGATGCTTGTTTATGGTCAGAGCCCTGCCAGCTCTGGTGCTGAGGTTTATAGAGCTGTATAATGTTTGTGTGTGTCCTCGTGCCTTTACTGTTCGATCAGTGAGCAAAGAGAGAGGAAATCAGATTTGTTAGCAATAAAGTAGTGTACAATAGCTATTAAAATAGGGTAATTACATAATTAGCACGGTAGTGGTAACTCACCCAGCATGAGCAACAGTAAAACAGGCCCCTGCTTCCCTCGGTCCGACTCGAGCCGGGACCCTAACAAAACTTCCAAAATGGTTATTTAGTAGAAACACACACCAAAAACTTAAAAGCCATCGTAAAACTGAGAAGGGAGGCCCAAAAAACCACAGGGAAGCCAAACACTTTCAAAGAAACAATAGTAAATTAGGTGTTAAAGATATAAAAGCCTGTTCCCTAACAATTTAATTAGGTAGCATGTCTGTTACAGACATTATGCTGCTAGTTTTGGAACCCATGGCAGGGCCTCACAGCTCTCAATTCACACTAGCCCCCAAGAGAGGAGTTTGTTATGAAGGACTGATGTTTTTGCTCTACAGAAAAGTGTGATGGTAATCAAGTGAAAATGGCAGGTAGCACAAGAAATTACTATTTTTCTTTGCAACTTTCCTTGACATATATTTACAGTAATTAAAAGCCCGGTTTGAAGAATAGTCCTGGTTTTAATTAGCACCTGCTTCAGTTTCATCTGAGCTCATTCCCTCGAAGAAGGATCAAAACAACAAAACCTTCCTGGAATGGGCTTGGGTCTGAGTGGTGTGAGATAAGGCTGCCCCAGCTCCTGTCCTGCCTGCTGGACCGGGCTCAGCCCCAGGCTGGGTGTGCAGCCTTGCCTCAGCTCCCCTCCAGCTCCTCCTGCAGCCACAGACCATCTCTCCTACTGGAGAGTCAACCTCTTCTTGCCCATCCAAAATCTGGCTGGTGGGATTCCGGCTCCACCAAAACAGAATGGGAATCCTGATGGTTTTCATAGAATCATGGTTTTGCCTGGGCTGAGCCCACTGTTAGGGACTTGAAAGATCAAATTTGTGAGGTGGAAGTGGGGGCAGGAATGCCAGGGGAGAGAAGGAGGTTCCTTGTTAAATGGAAGGGACAGTCCAAGCGCTTCAGTGTTGCTCAAAAAGTCACCCCATCACTGGCCACTGAGATAAACCCTCTGCTTTTACCTCTGAGGCTCTAAAGATGTGGTTTTTTCTCTTGATGGCAAAGAGGGTTGCAGTTAATGACTGCTGCAGAAAGAGAGGAATCTTGTGGGAAGACTCTCCCTGACCTCTTCTCAAAGGTAGGACACTGAGCAGTAATTCCTGCTGTGCTCAGGGCAATTTTCAGGGATAAAGTTTCCATCAGAGTGTTGCTTGATGGTTTGTTCTTCCACCACCTCCCAGCAGTGTTTATACCCAGCAATGGAGAGGCCATCACGAGGTGAGGCATCATTTATTCTTAGTGGAGTTTCTTTGCTTAAAAGTGATGGCACATCCCTGATGGAGTTAACCAAAGCAAGAGGAGAGGTCAGATAAGCTCTGTGCTGGTTTGCAGGCTTTGCCTGAACCCTCACTCTGACTTTATGCCATCTCAAGGTGAACTTGCTGCCCTGCCCTCAGCACAGCACCTTTGTGCTGCCCTGCCCTCAGCACAGCACCTTTGTGCTGCCCTGCATCCCCTCAGGGCTGCCCCTTATCCAGCAGACCTCAAACCAGTGACGCTGTCACCAAATGAGACCAAGCCCTTTGGAGAACTGGCTCTGCTCCCTGCAGAAATGGGAACCTTCAACCACAGTGCAATGTCTGTCCACTCCAGGGTGCAGAGGTGCAGGTCCACTCCAACACTGCCAGCTGGAGAAGCCAGATCTTCTCTCCTTCAGAGCCTGCACAGGAGCTGCTCTGCTCAGTGCACTCCAGAGAGGGGTGACACCTCTGTATAACTTTTCGAGGCTTCTAAGCCTTACTTATCCCTTTGCACTTCCAGACCTCGACCTGTGCTCCGCTGGAAAAGGGAGGAGCACTTTAAAACAGGACAGGTCTGCCTCAAGCACCTCTGGTTTTGAGGGCAGGGTGATGGGGGAAAGCAGCTCCCTGGAGGAGGAGCCGCTCCCTGCAGCCCAAGCTGTGTTCGGGGACCATGCAGCCCCTCGCTGGGTTCTGTCTGGAGGATGAGCCTGGGCTGGAGTGGCTCTGCTCGAGAGAGGCACTGCAGGGCCCGGGGCTGTCCCCGTGGAGCTGTGAGAACTTGAGCAGGCAGAGCTGGACATCAGTGTCAGCGCCCGGCAGGGTTGGACGGACGGGCTCCTCTGGCCCCGTGTCGGCCGCCCAGCTGAGCTGCACTGCTCCGAGAGCAGAGATCCAGCGACTTCTCTTACTCTGGTATCCGTGGCCAAAATTTCTCCCCAGGCCACCGAGATTCCACTTCTCCTCCCAAAGTAGCTGGCAGCAGCTCCCCTCCCCGGGGAGCAGAGGCTCCTGCATTTCCATGCTGTTGTGTGTGTTGTTTGCAAAGAGCTTTGGAGTGAAATCTTTCTCACAAGGCTTTTTTTTTTTATTAGCACTTCATTGTTTTTTCAGGGCTGGAAACATAAGCTCAGCCATCCCGATGCTATTTTGGACCTCACACCTCTACTTGACCTAAGAAAACTAAGGACAGCTGCAAAAATACAAACAAACAAATAACTTAGAGCATTGGATATGCTTTAAACCACTAATGAGCTGAGCCTAACAACCCCCCTAGGAGGCATATGTTAATTTATATGTTTTCATTAAGTCTAGTCTTCAGCTTCCCGATTTGTCTGTGCAGTGTGGCAGGGTCCTCAGCGAGCGGGGGAGACAGCGCTGGGACTGGGGCTCTGGAGAGAGAGATGGAGATCAGAGCATTTTCTGCTGTTAAACATCTGCTGGAAGGGACAGTGGCAGTGCCAGGGTGGTGTGGTGGGATGTTCTGGTCGCTGCATGTGCACAGACATCAAGCAAAGAGCTGAAAGGATGCCCGTAGCGGTGCCTGGTGGGGAGGAGGATGGCCCAGATCCGCAGGCAGCCGCCTCAGCCCTCGGTGGAACTCGGGGCCAGGGGCTCCTTTCTGCCAGAGCTGCAAACCCCTGCCCCTCTCACTCCACCTTACTCCAGCTGAGCTCAGATTTCCCACAGCCAAGCACCGAAACTGGGGGAAAATCAACCTCTGGAGAAGGGGACGGCAATGTTCCCCCTCATTGCTCCTTGGTGTTACGGGATGTCAGCGGTTCTGGCATAAAACAGCATGTTCCCCCTTCCCAGCTCTATTTTCCAGCTCGTTCCTGTGAAGCAGCAGTTATTCGTGACTTCACTCCAGATCTATTGCTCTGGGATTTGGGAAGTGCTGCCACTCCCTCAGCCCACATCGCTGCTGTGGGGTGGGGAGCAGGAGAAGTGGGGAATAAACAGAGCAGTCACCTTGCACGAAGCGGCAGATGGAGCTGCCTGCACTGCCCAGCCCAGCTGCAGCCCCGAGGGGGGAGCCAGGGCTGTGACCAGAGCCAGGACACGCAGGAGCTGGAGGAAACCGTGGCCTCTGTGTATAAATAGCAACATGAGGTCCTCACACAGCAGCTGAGATAGGAGAGCACTGGACACATCCATGCCCTGCAGCTCCTCCTCCGTAATTCCTGGAGGCAAACGCCGTGTGCTGGGTGGTGCAGCAGCAGGGTCAGTGCCTGGTGAGGCTGCTGCAGCCTCCTCTGCTCACCCTGGGCTGTTTGATCCACGGGAAACCCTTCCAGCTTGCTCCTCTTACACAGGGCAGATGGGGCCACTGGGATTTAGGCCTGAGTGTCTGACCTGTGGAGGAAATGCTGATGACCAGGGGGGTGTTGAGATGATCAGGGGGAGCTGAGACAGCAGAGGGATGCTGATAGAGAGGGGAGCCATCGGAGCTCACTGCCCAGCCCCACTGCAGGCCAGGGCACACCCCTGACACTGGTGCTGTGGTGACAGGCAGCACAACAGAGTCCCCTGGCTCCAAATGTCCCTTTGATTGCAGAACCGAGATGGGTAAAAATAGCAGCTGACTGTTGAGGAAAACTGCTTCCTGTCTGGGCCTGATTTCATCGCCCAGGCCAGTGCAGCTGCGAAACCACGGCCTGGCTCTGCCACTTTGCTCTCCACTCGTCCATGGTCGCTGCACTCTAATCACAGCATTCAGAGGGGCCTCCGGTCCTCAGGGCTCTGCCTGGGGGGAGCCAGCCTCAAATATTTGGGGCTCCACATCAGTCACATTGGAAATATCCTATTTGTTTATTTGCACTGGAACTGCCCTGAGAGGCTTCCTCTCTCTGCTAGGAAGTTCCCACCCTGTTGTACTCATGATGTAACCTTGCAGTTCGTAACCCTGTGGCTGGGGTGGGCACCCAGGAGATGGAAAACTCACCCAGGAGATGGAGAGCTCACTGCCCCTGCTCTGTGCTGGGAGTGTGGTCGTTTCACAGCTGGACTCTGCTCCAGCTGGAGGACAAGGGGAAAGGGCTGGAGGGCCCTCAGGGAAGTGGGGAGAAGAGAAGGTCACAGACTGGACACGTTCCTCTTGGAAGGGACCCAAAGGCTGTAGGCAGCTTAGGTGCAACAGAACGCTGCTGGGTGCAGGAGCAAAGGCTGGGGGAACTGGAACCATTTGGTCAAGATCAGCCTGGAACCAGCTGATCCTTTAAATTGTCTTACATCAAGGTTCTTCACCTCCTAGGACTGCAACCCTTGGTTTGCCTTGTAGAGGTGAAGTCATTTTACGGGTGGTCTTAGAAACAGCCCCTGGAACAGGATCGAAGCCATTTCTGAGGCAAACATTCCCCTGGGTGCTACTGGATTTCTGGGATGGCTCCTCTAGAGAAGTGTGGAACCATTGGTGTGGATCACATCTCACCCTGCCAGCTCGTGCTTCCTCTGTCTGTCTGCAGATGACTTTCACTCCCTGGTGCCAGAGCCTGTCTGGTCACCCACCCTCTGCGTCCCTGCCCTGCCAGGTTACACCGAACACACAGCAAGGAGCTGCAGCATCCGAAACAGGGCACTCAGGCTGATGGCAGATGAGTTCCAGCAGTCATGAGGGCACCTTCAGAAGGAATGGAGCATCTCTGTTCCAGGAATGCTGCTCTGCAAGAGGGGAGCAGCTGAACCTCACCCAGATCTGCTCTGCACTGAGTGCTCTCGTGTCTCACAAGCACCTGTGATGTGACTGACATCAGGAGGTGTTTCCTCTGCTTCTGGTGGTCCCTGGTGTGGGTTCCAGCTGCCCAGCCCGTGGGCAGGCTGCCTGTTCAGTGTCAATGGTGTTACTGCTTCAGTGGCCGGAGTTCCTTCACGTTCGTGTGTCATCTCCCTCATTTCTGGCCAAACTGCGTTCAGATTTTCTTTCCTTCTTCCCATCTTAGGAGTAAAATAACTCTGAGGATCCGTTCCACTACAATTCCTCTTCCCAGAACAGTAGATAAATATTTCAAGCTGCGTCTGATTTGATTTAAGATCTTATTTCTGCTGCTGAGGTACATTTTCCTTGCACGGAGGCCGGGCTCCATCAGAGCCGCGGTGATTCACCCAGGGCTGAGCTGCCAGTTGTGTTCTCCGGCTGTTGCTGGGCTTGGGAAGCAGATCTACCCTGGCCCTTCCCACAGACCCAAGGGCTGCAGCTGGGTCAGCCTGGGTTTAATGGTAGCTGCTCAGAAGGTGGAATTTCCACTGTAGGAGAAACTCTGACACTCCCCAGCTCCTTTTGTTATTGAATCAAGATAAAACGGTGAAATTTGGAAGTTCCCCACAAAATGTAAATTTAGGAACTGTTCAGAAAATAAAGTCTTATTACTTTCTTATTATACAAAACCAGGAAAAACGAAGACATTAGGCAGTGGAAAATCTAAAATCTCTAGAAGGTTTGAGTCAATATCCAGCTGTGTGCAGCAGTGGAAGCAAAAAGACCAGGATGAAACGAAGCACGTCAATGCCATTGAGAAGAACCAGCGCGGCGGTGATGAAACACCGTGTTTTGACATTCTCCTGGTGTAAAATTTCATTGAAATTGACAAACTGCCGAGAAATATTTTGATTTTTAAATAGACTTTACTGGATGAGAAATCGCTCCGTTGAAAAATTTTCAGCTGGCTCTATTGCAAACTGAGTCAACAGCCGATGAGCAGACCATGTCACTGCTGGGGAGGGCTGGACACACGTGAGGGTCAAACCCCCAGCACTCCAGCACTCACCAAACGCCGTTTGCCTGCAGCAGGAAGCCGGACTGAATGAGAGCGACAGCGTTTGGCACCTCGGGGGTGTCCAGATGGCCCCGCTTCGGGGGCTGCCTCCCGAGAGTGGACACAACCCAAGCTGCTACCAAAGCTTCTCGCAGCAGCCATGGCAGAGACTGACAAGTCAGGACACCTCTGCCAGGAGCCAAAGTCAGGTCCTAAATCAGCCTCTAAATTCCAAGCAGATGTAAGATGTGGAAGCAGGAGGAAGACAGTGAGAGGAGCTGGAACAGACGTCCTGGAACACGTGCCCGGGTCCTCTGCTGGAGGGGCCTCTGCCAGAGCAGAGCACCAGATCTGAGGAGCTGCTGGTTCAAAGTGACACTTGATCTCCTCTGAAGTGATTTCATGTGCATCCATGGCACATGAATCTCTATCTGCTAAGTCTGAAATCCACTTTGTTCTGTGGTCAGCTTCAGAGCAAGAGGAAACAAACATCCTGAATTCCACAACTGCCTCACTTCCAGCAATTCCTTGTAAAGCAGTCAAAGTATGTACTTGAAGTGCTAAAAACCAGTAATAATTTAACACTTAAGGAGAGCTGTCAGTCAGGAAAAGGTGTGCCCTGGTTTTGGGTCCATAACCATGTGCTGCTTCATCTCCAGGTGTAAAACTCAGCCAGACTCAACCCAACCTGCCTCAGGTGCCCATGTGCACGGTCTGATCTGGCCATGGCTGCACTGGGGAAATGTGGGAAGACAACAGATGCAGAACATCCTCTGACTGTGGCTTCCTCCACTACTGTGCATTCAGGCTATGACATGACAGGAGGATTTGTCTGAAGAGTTGCACAGCTGGAAGATGTGTGTGATAGATTTATGGTAGGAGATAATTGGAGTGCCTGAAGAAGGTAGAACACAACTCTGCAATGACAAGAGCCACGCTGGTCAGTGAATCCTACTCCTGGGGTGCTGTGAGCCCAGCCGGGTCAGGGTGTGCTTGTGCTGGAGCTTGGCCATGCCTCGGGGTGGGACAGGGGCTGGGTACATCAGAGGGGAGACAAAAGGGGGAGATAAAAGCTGTTCCCTGCCAGTGACAGGGCTGTGACGTGGGCAGTGAGCACAGGCACTGCAGCACTCGTGGGACACGGCTGGCACAGAACTTACACTGCAAGAGGGAAACCCACAGAGCTCTGGTTTGCTGTGAAGCTCTGTTGTTTCTTTCTGCTGATCCTTGGAAGCTCTCAGTAAACAGGAGCTTCATCACAGGACCACAGGTCACTGAGGCTGGGAAAAGCCCCCAAAGCCACAGAGTCCAACCTGTGCCCAATGCCCACCTTGTCCCCAGCCCAGAGCCCTGAGTGCCACCTCCAGCCCTTCCTGGGACACCCCCAGGGATGGGCACTCCAAACCTCCCTGGGCAGCCCCTGCCAAGGCCTGAGCACCCTTTCCATGGGGAAATTCCTGCTGATGTCCACCCTGAGGCTCCCCTGGCCCAGCCTGAGGCCGTTCCCTCTCCTCCTGTCCCTGTTCCCTGCCAGCACAGCCCGACCCCCCCCGGCTGCCCCCTCCTGTCAGGGAGTTGTGCAGAGCCACAAGGTCCCCCCCGAGCCTCCTTTTCTCCAGGCTGAGCCCCTCTCCCTCTCTGCACTGTGGTCCCAGCTGGCCTGGAGCACAGGAGCTGGACAAGGGCTGCTGCCCCAGCACAGCCCTGCCACGGTGGAGCACAGCTGTGAAACAGATCTGAGCAGGAGAGAGGTGTTCCAGCCTCTGCCCAGCAGCACACTGAGGGCTTGCCCTGCTTCCCCCAGCACCCCCTGGAGTCCAGACCCCAACCCATCCCTGCTGTATCGCTGTCAGACTCTTCCAGAGCCCAGCTTTTGTCTCCTGCCAGGCTTCCCTGCAAGTAGAGCAGGGAGAAGGGGTGAAGAGGAGGTAGAATGGGTGATGTCTTTTAAACTGGAAAGAGGTGGTATTTTCCTGGTGGAGTCAGTGCTCACATACCCAAGGAGGGACTGAGGAGTGGGACAGGAACAGAGCCCAGCCTACCTGGCTGTGCAGATAGCCATGGGCTGGCCAGCACGGAGCAGGAGCACCGTGCCATGACAGAGGCTGGTGTGGGATCCTCTCAGATTGTGAGTGCCTCTTGTTTTAAAAGCGAAGTTCTGGGGGAGGAAATATGCAGGGAAGTGAAACTGGTGATTGCACAGGCACGCCGGCGATCGAGGCTGCAGTGGGTGGGCAGTCTGTGGGGGCTGCTGTGTTAACTCCAGCCAAGGAGAGGCACATGCTTTCCAATCCATGCTATCTCAGTTTCAGTGCTGCAGACAACCCATCAGGGTGTCATTAACGAGCAGTTGCTCCGCTCTCGTTGCTGCGCTCTAAGGAAATATGTCAAAGGCATTTCTGGTGAGCGAGGGCCCGGTGCGATCAGATTGCTGCAGCCTTCTCACAGCATTCCATTCAGATTATAATACACAATAGCTCAGACCCTGCTGTGTCCCATTACTCAATTATGAAATTGCTTTAGAAGTTGGAGCTTACTGATTGGCTCCCAATGATTTCATACCCATCATATTTCTGTGTTTGTGCTCTTGGGCTGCCTGCTCCGTCTGCTTGGTTCGAGCCCTTCACTCTCCTGTTTCATGCACTGGCATATGTGTTATACCTGTCCATATCATTAACAGAATCCCTCAGTGTGCTTTGCAACTTCAAACCAGGCTGTGAAAGTGCAAATCACCTTTGAGGGCTGTTGCTGGGGTATGGGGCCTTCACGCAATGGGTTCAGGGCTAAGGGAGGTGGGAAGGTGCAGTGAGCCCAAGCACAGCCCCACGGTGCAGAGCTCTTCTGCCTCACCTGCCATGAGGGAGCAAAACAGGGAGAGGATGATGGGGTGGCAGCTGAATTTATTTGTGCAGCTTCTACCAGTCAGGCTGAATCCTAAAGCATCTATCCTCTAAGCATCACAACCATTTAATCTGCTACACATCACAACCAGCCTCTATAAAATTAAAACTTTGTGCATGAATTACTTGCAAGAGGCAAGGAAAAAGTGATATTGGTATTTGGTGAGATCTACCTTCATGTGTCAGGTCTTTACACAGCTCTTTGCCCTCGTGGAGTAAACCTTCCTCACTGGTGGAAGATTTGATGGAGAGAGGCACTGCTGCTTTGTGTTGAAACAGGGATTTCACACCTGTTGGAAATAAACCCCAAAGAACCTGAATGGATGTGGTTTGATCCTGCTGAATGACCCAATTTTTCCTATCCTGCATGAAAGGAGAGTGAACAAGAATGAAGTCAGGAGGATCCAGCTTGTGCATCTTTGAGATGGTCAGTCCTGTTTGAACCCATGCAAGAACTGAAGCAAGGTCCTGTTCTGAATTAAAACAGTGTTATGTGTTCTAGTTTAGAGAGCCAAAATAAAATTGGGCTTTGAACTGTTCTAAAATGACTGCAAACGTCACTGTGAGCACCTATTGTCAATAGCAGTGTTAATTTTCAGTAACATTTTGCACCACCCAAAGCAAAAAAGCCGAGGCTGATGAACTGATAGTGCCATGCATTGCCAGAGCCTCTTGGAATCAAACTGTTGACATCTTCTAGGGAGATGCTGAGATTACAAAAAAATTCTGTGCAAAAATGTCCTTGGTATGCAATTAATATTCTCCCATCCTCTGTCAATAAAAGAATGTGACTCAGAGTCAGAGCGAGCTGCTCGGGGGCTTGGATGTGTTTGGTTGGGAGCCTGTGGATGTGGAGCAGTTGGGTGCCACTGGCCTCAGGCTCAAGCCCTCGATCTGCTGTTCAAGGGAGAGAGATTTCTCAATAAGAGCCCTGAATTCTGGTGGTCCCTCAAGAGCCTCTCTTGGTCAGACCCTGAAACCCTCTGCAGGTTAAGTCCTCGCTGGAGACACTTGGATACATGCACAAATTAAGATGAATTCAGGACACTGGGTCTGTCTGGCTTGTTTTTAAGGACTAGTTTCTTTCCCAGAATCAGTGTTTAGCATTTTTTTGTTCCTCCAGTTCAGATTAGACCACCAGCAGGTTTGTTTCACCCTCTAGGTGTTATCAGGGAATTACTGGAAAGCAGCACGACTTTCTATACCTTTGATGCTGTTAAAATGATAGTCCCCTCTGCCTACACAGGGTTGTAGCTAGAAGGTCTTTAAAAGGTTTCAGCTTGTGTTTCCAAGATGAGTTAAGGCTTTGGCAATGGCAGCAGGATCCTCTCACCTGCCAGCAGATAAGGATCATCATAAATGTTCACCATTCTGGGTTATGCTGTTCAGTCAATTGAATACTCAGAAAATATCCAGCATTGTGCCATATAAATTTTTCCCTTTCAGGGTTTCCCCTGGATGTGATCGTTCTGACAACCTGCCACGCCACTAGGTGCTTATCTTGCAAAGTTATTTCATGTATTTATTAACTCATTGTGTTTACTTATTTAAATATTCTCTGCAGATGAGACACATGGCAGTTGCTGGCCAGCTTAGTCTCAGCTGCTCCTCAGATCCAGCTGCTAATATCATTTCATAACTTGGCTCGTGCAGTTCAGATCTGTACCAAACGACTCTGTTTTGAATTACCATTATATTTGATATTAATACTAAGCATACTCACAGCTGTCCTACATTGCTGTTTCCACCCTCCCTGGAATTCAGCTCTCAGACAGAGGACATAACACTCTTGTACGTCTGCCTCTCGAGCTTTCAGATCTGTCCTGGGCTCGTCTTGTCTACAGCAGAGAAGATGTGCTAATTGCCACTGCAGCGTTCTCAGCTCCAGAGCTCCATGGCCTTTCCAAGGATCTAACCTGGAAAGTCTTTCCAGCAAAGCCACAGTGACTTTGAGCTGGGCAGCCCAGGAAAGACTAATGTGCAGGCTATCCAAAGGCTCTGAGGGTGTTTGGGATGGGATTTCAGAAGTATTTAGTCACCTAAAGATGAGGAATGGTACCTAGCAGGATTTTCCAAGCCACGCTGGGCCCAGATCCCCGGTGCTGGTGCGTGTCTGTCTCAGGAGGTCGCTGGCAGTGAGGCTCTGCAGCACGATGGGGTGGAGGTCTCCATGCCCTGAACACACCTGCACTGCTGCAGGAGCGCCCTTTGGAGCCTGGTGGTGGTGACTCCAGCCAGGAATTACGTGTTAGCCCGGCTCTGGGGAATGGTCTCACTGTGGAGTGAAACCCCCCAGCTCCCCTGCCCTCGGCTGCTGGAGGGGGCTCAGGGCTGGGGTGCCCAGGACGGGCATTTCCAGCTTCCTCCATCGGCTGAGGCTGCACAGACTGCCCTCAGCTGTGGGAACGACATTTCAGTCAGCGCTGTGACCCAAATATTTTCTTTTTCCCACAGAGGCAGAGTTGTTAGGGAGAGGGAAAACATCAAACACTTGGATTTTTTTTGTGCTCTCTGAATCCTGGATGAGCAACGCTCAGAGTCACCTTTCAGTCCACGCTGCTGGTGCTGCTGCTGTGCCCAGGGCACCGTTTCTTTGGTACGAGGGGGAATGTGGCCTCCTGCTACTGAACAGCTCAGCCCTTTCCAGGGAGGCAGGGTCTCTTGCCTGCACTCACTGAAGCTGGGTATTTCTGCTGGTGACAAGCTAACCTGCCACCTTTATGGGTGAAAATGGAGAAAAGATGCAAATCCGCTGTAAATCCCACCCTCAGCAATCCCCTGGGACGAAAGGCCAGGAGGAACCCCAGGAGCCCATGGGGTGTGCAGCAGCCTGGCAGCCCTGGCACGAGCACTCTGAGCTCCACAGCAGGCACAGACGTGGGTTTGGGGTGCACCTCCCCTGGGAGCTTCCCAAGGCACACCGGGACCGTGCTGTGCCGCTGAGAGCCGGCTCCTCGCCCTCCATCTTCGGCTTTCTCCTCAGAGAGAGACTCCAGTTTATTTAATCTCGGATTTCTCGCTGAAAAACGCTCAGTGAGCATGAAATGCCTTTGAACTCCGGGAGTTTTGCTACTGCCCGTAACGGGGCCGGGAGCAGGAGGCGGCCGTGGCAAACACCTCTGCTCCCCACGGGAGCTCCGGGGTCCCTGCAGGCTCTGGGGGCTCCTTGGGAAGCTCGGGGGGCTCCTTGGGAAGCTCGGGGGGCTCGGGCTGTGCCCTCCTGCCCCGCTCCCAGCCCGCTCACAGCACACCACGGGGGCACACCGAGCTCCCTGTGCAAGTATTTCCAGCCCAGACAACAAACAGCTGCGAGGGACTTGGAATCCATCAGAAAGCGGATAGCCAGGAAACCCTTTCCATGAAGAGAAGAGGGGATTTAGTTGCTGAGCGCTGCAAAGATGCACACGTTTTCCTAAAAAAACATTCGTGGTGCCAACGTGAAGATTCAGTGCATTGTCAAAACAAGCCAAGATTCTTATTAAAACCAATTGCTTTGGTTTGTTAGGCTGCTTTAGTGTGGTGCCTCTAAGCCAGCAGATGTGTTGGGGTTTAGGAGAGCTGCTCCAGCCAAGCCTGAGGTGGCTGGAAACGCCTGTGAGCGGAGCAGATGCAGGGGATCCTTTGCCCAGGGCTCTCTGGAGGCTGTCCCTGGGACACCTGGGGGGTCAGGTGCTGGCTCTGGGGGCAGAAGGGCTCCTGGTGAGGCTCCACATTCTCTGGGAATCCTTGGTGCCCCCCCTTGCAGACACAGCAATGAAACAGAAGACAATAAGACAAAAACCACGTGCTGTTTATTGTCATCTCCTTTTCACTTGACTGAACATCATGGATAACAAAGATCATTTTGAGGAGAGAGGAAATGGCCTTTATTAGGCTGACTCTGATGATACCAGGAAAGCAGAAGAAGCCCTTGTGCACTTGAGAGCTTGTCTGTTTCTCCAGCTATATTGGGCTAACAAAAGCCTCTCATGGCTCCAGCAGTGCCACTGTCAGCTTCAGAAATAAATGTGATGTTTCTGATGTGCTGTTCTGCTCTTGGTGGTACCAGGGCTGTTCTGCCCAGGCTGATGAAGGCAGATGGGGTAAATGAAACTGGAACCAGGTCTGACATGTCTCTGGTGGATGTACTAATGCAAGCATTCATTTACTACCTAAGCAAAAAAGGAATCCTCTTCAAAAATCTTTTGAACGTGTGTTTGAATGGAATTATTAATATTTACTTTATTCAGACTACAGCACTGGAATTAACAGCACAAATCAAACAAAGGCAAGAACTTCTAGTGGGATGGGGAGGGATGGCAATTCCAATAGTAAATGCATCCAAAATCAGGAAGCTGAGAAATAGGAATTCTTCTTTTCCTGTTTCTTTATTGAGCCTTTTAGCTCCTCCCAGCTCACATCTCTCTGGAGTCAGTGCTGTTGTGCTCCCTCAGACACTGTCCCAGCTGCTGCTGCTCTCCTCATGGCACAGAGAAGGAAATCTGAAAGCCCCTGTTTGGGGAAGAGACTGGTGAAAACAGAATGGGTTTTCAAAAACAAGAAGATGAGAATCAGAAACTGCAGTTAAAAACTATTCAGCCTCCATGGACCTCCATCTCCACAGCCCCTGAGTGTGAGCTGGGTGCTGACTCTCCCTGTGATGTGTTGTGTGACCCTGATCCACCACCCCATGCTATTTCACCTGTTTCTGAGCAGTTTCACAGACCAGGGCCGTGCTGGGCTGCCACAGGGGTGATGGTCTGTGTTGGGTCGAGCCGCTCACTGCTGTCCCACGGGGAACACTTTGGGGCCACCTCATTTTCAGGTGTTCTGAAGTGGACCTGAGAATGCCAAGGGGAAGATGTGTTTTGTTGCAGATGGCAGAGTAGTGACTGTGTGCTTGGTGTCCTGGATGTGCTGGTGTGCTGCCACCATTCCCAGGGTGTTCTCCATCTCCAGGAGCCCTGGAGCTCGGTGCCTGCCCTTCCCTGAGGGACACACAGCTTTTTGAAAGCAAGCAGCTCCAGCAAGTCCAAGATTCCCATGATCTGAGCAGAGCCTGAAGCTCAGCCTGCCTTCTGTGAGCGGTATTCTCTCATCTGAGCCTCGAGGCAAGCTCCCAGCCTATCAGACTCTTGGCAGCGATTTCCACACTGGTTTGTTGTATTTGGACTTGAGATTCCCCCTTGACCCCAAAAGTCACACTAAAATGCTAAAAGTATTTTCTTTACTTGCTAAAGAAAACACAGAGGGCTTTATTTAGTTATTCAGCCATTCTTCAGCCACTTCATGATTTCCAGAGATGGTATCTGTGCTGTTGTCTCCCAGCTCAGGCCACTCGGAGCAGCTCAGAGGGGAAGGAAAGCTGTTACATTTCATTGTCCTCAAAAGAGGGGAGAAAAATCCGACTCGTGCTCCCAACCCAAACAACTCTGCTGCCTCGTGCATTCTTGACAGCCAGGAAGGCTCCCTTGAAACCGTCTGCAGCCTTTAACTCCCTTCTAACAAGTTGGCCATTTCCATAGAGAAGATTTTTTCTCCACTGATTTATGAGCTTTAATTTATATGCAAGCCTGGAATACTTGCTTTGGGAAGAGTTGCACCTCCAGCCAGGCGAGCGCCGAGGTGCAGAGCGCTGCTCGTGGTATGTTCGGCATTTCCACGGCGCGCTCTGCAGCAGCCCCAAATTCCCCAATTTCGGAGCCAGCCTGGTTGTAGGTGGTGCTGAGCACTCTCCTTGGAAGCCTGGCTGGGCCAAGAAGTTGCATTACTGAGTGGGGTGGGTTCAGGAGCCTCGGGAAGCCTCTGTGTGACCCAGGCAGGCACGGTCTGTAAGTGCAGAGGCCCCCGGCAGCCCGGGCTCCCACGTGGTCCCTGAGTGGTCTGGGACAGTGTTTAACCAGGTTTCCATGGTGTGATGGGATTTTCCAATCTGGAGCTGACTCACCAGAGCCTGGGTGTAGGTAGGATTGTGCTGACCCCGCTGTGTCCTTTGGAAAGGATGGAGAACATTTGGTCCCTCTCTGCATCGGGTCAGGAGCTCCTGGCTGGCTTGAGGTGCCTGGGGATCGGCACCCCGAGGCCTGGCACCATCCCACACTGCTTCCAGGAGGATCCAGGCTGCTGCTCCTGCATCCCAGCTGAAGGGTGGCACCTTCCACCTGGAGGGTGGTGGATTTTACCAATGCATTACTGATTTCATTGTATGCTTTTCATCCAGTGCTTTGTTGTGCTGTGTTACACGGGCACCTGAGGGCATTGGCTTCTGGTACTCAACGCCTGAGGAGCTGTCGCTGTTATCACGAGGAGGGAGAGAGAGGGAACACGGACTCAATCCAGGAAGTAGAGAGAAGAAGCCCCTTTTATTTAATTATTTATCACCTCTTTTATACCTCAGTGCTCTGGCACGGTGTAAGTCCATTGGACCTCTGGTCACCCACCTCCCAGGGTGATTGGTCAAATTCTACAACACCCATTTCAAAATATTTCTCTAGTCAGTATCATAACAATCCTACAAACAACTGCAGGTGCAAAATAATTTACAGAAAAACACAATATTGTTTTGAATAGCTTGTATGGGAAAGTCAGGGCTCCCACAAAATATTACAGTCTCACAGAACACTGCAGAAAGCTGGAAAATTTCTCTGCTGAAAGCTTTTCAGCATCCACAAGGAGCCGTATTGGAACCTCTGGAGCCTGGGGGAGCAAGGAAGGACAGGTCTCACCCAGCCCTTCCTGCCCTCTCCAGTGTGACCTGTTCTGGTACAGAACCATAGAATCAGACTCTGCTCTGGGTGGCTCCAGGAGGGGTCGGGGCAGGTGGGGAGAGCTGTGGTGTTCACAGATGGAATGGTGAGGAGCTCAGCAGAGTTTGGCTCCTGGCAGCAGGTTTGGGCTGCTCAGTGCCCAACAACTGCTCCTTGCCTGGGTCACCACCATCACTAGGTGATGGAATTAATTATTGATCAGTGGCTGGATCTGAAGTCTGGAAGGATCCTGCCACACCTGAGGAACTCCTTCCATCTGCTGGACACCTCCTCTGACTGCTGAGCTCCCGGCAGCCCGTGGGGTTACCACTGACTGTAGCAGGCCTCTCTGAAGAACACCTTGAAGGTCTCCCATGGAAAGTGGTGTGGGGTTTATGGAACAGCCCCTGGTGGGGAATGCTCCATCCTGAGGATGCATGTGGGGCTGAATGGAATAGCGTGATGGACATCCCGGGAGGCTGGGAGTGTGGATTTGGACCCAGGCACCGAGGCTTACTCACACCCTTATGATAAGGCAGCCTGGGGGAGAGGCTGGGGTTATTTATCTGTTTGGCTGTAGACAAGGCAGTAAAAGGTGATCTTTCATAAAGCTCAGAACAAGGAAACCTGAGTCAGAGACAGCCTCAGCCTCCTTCTCTGCTATCTGTGCTGCACTAAACAGGATAATTCATCACTCTCTCTGGCTTATATAAAATTGCACTCTTGGATGTGACCTCCCTCACGGGACCCACTCCACCCACCAGTACCTCCCTGACCTCATCTCCCCTCTCCCTTCTCCGCCCGGCATCTCCCCTGCAATGCCTCTGCTCCCTCCTGCCCCTGCTGCAGCCAGGGCCGGCTCCTCGTTGGTGCTGAGCTCGCTCTTGCCGAGCCTGGCTCCTGCCTGGCTTTTCATTTCCACCTGGGAGTCCCCTCCCCTGCCTGCCTCTCGCCCACACCTCCCTTCCAGCCTTCCCTGGGCACCGCTTCCTGATCCTCCCTCTAAACATAGGCTCTGTGGTTTGGGAGGTGCCAAACAAAGAAACAAACACAACCCAGAGGAAGGTTGTGGTTTCTGCTGATTTTCTTTTGCTTACCTGGAGTGAGAAACCACCTTTCACACAAAGCCATGGCCGAGCACGGCCCAGGCCTAAGCCAGAGAAGCACCAGCAGGGATGGGGTCAGGCGTGGGGGGCAGCTGAGATGGTCCTTGCAGGACATGGAGCACGGTCCCTGTAAAGCCTCTGCTTCCCACCCTTCTGAGTTACTGTGCTGCACCAGCTCTGTGTTACTGGTGAAGAAAACAAAGCCCAGAGGAGGTCATCACAGCAGCTTCTCCATCACGTGAGGAACATTATTCTCCACCAACTAAATCAGCATGGGATGAATTGATCTGGGTTGCTGCTGGGAAGCAGTTAAAATGCTCATTGTAATGCCCAAGAACTAAAGCTGTCTTTAGGCATGACACCTCCAGTGTTGGATCAGCAGCTGTCTGGGGAAAAGGTCTCAAAAGCAGCAGCAGCAACAAAATCTAAACATATTAGTATGTATATAAATATATGTATATTATGTCTGAGCAATATCACTTGTCTGATATTAAAATTCCCTTGTCTGGATCCTGGCAGGGACTGTCCTGGAAACTTTCTGTCTCTCTGCCTCTGGAAGAGGTGGGTGAGTGCTAGAACATCTGGTTGGTGTGAAGGGGGCTGTGCTAAGTGTGTGTTTGGCACAGCAGGAATTACCCTGGGCAGTGCTCAGGGCTTGCACACTCACTCTGTGCTCCCGTGCCTGTTCCAGTGCTGGCTGATCCCTTGCCCAACCTGCCCAAACTCTTTATATCAATAAACCCAAAGACCAGCCCAGAGCTGTTCATGGTGTGAGTTTTCCACATGAATTACAGAGATTTCAAACACAAACCAGACTGCAGGTCCCTGGAGAGGGCACATGCTCCAGGCTGCCTCCCTTGGGGCTTTTCCTCTGCTTCTCGTGTTGGTGCTCATTACAGGGAGAAGTGACTGAACTGGAAGGACAAATTTGCTTTCTGTGCAAGGGGAAAGGGTAAGAACCTCAAAAGCATTAGCAATTGTGTTCCCATCACAATGGGCTGGGGGGAAAACCCCAAGCTTTTAAGACACAGTGTCTCACACAGCTGTCCTCCAGACCCCAAGGCTTGGCAGGTTGTTCTCATCTGCGCCAGTTTGTCTGATAAAACGTGCTACCTTTATCTGTGCAGATTTCCCTTCTAGAAAGGAAACTGCACAATCTCTATAATGCCTATGGATTAAGAGATTAATGCAGCAATCCCTGGCCTTTGATTTGTGGGAAACCACAAGGTATTGCAGCCCCTTTTGTTATGTTCTCAGGCACAGACACTGCTCTGTGACCTGCACATCATCCTCCTTGTCTGTATTCCTTCTCTGCAGCTCCTGAAGTCACAGAGCTGCCTGTCCTGGATTTCTTTGCATTTTGCAGTGTGAAGCAAAAACCTCCCAAGGCTCCATCCAAGAATCCTGTGTCAGTGCCTTCCTTCGTCTTGGCCTCAGGGCTCTGATCTGCCCCTGTGTCACGAGAGCTGAGCTGTGTCAGGGACAGGAGCAGCTCTGTGAGTTATTGCTCAGTGTTTGTGGTGCACTTCTCAGTGAAATGCCAAAAGAAGCAATTAGAGAAAGACAGGAACAATGGAGAGCCAGGTCAGGATTTTTCTGTTCTTGATATCCAGCACAAGCCTGGTTATCTGGAATTATTATTCCATTATCACTTCCACTGAGATGGGCAAAATAAAAGCCAGGCTTGTCCCTGGGTTAAATTTTGTGCCTGGGTGCCAAAGTAACAGGGATAATCTGAGATGAGTTTGCCAGTGTTCAACACCTTTACTGAGCTCTGAACTGTACTGGCTTTACATCCTAATGGTGAAAATGAAATGCATGGAGCTAGAAACTGGTTGATTTTCCACCAATCAGGAACGTACTGGAGCATCCACGTGATAGTTTTAGATAGAATGTCCTGGATGATTCCTGGCTTTGAGGAGCTTGTTTGCATACATGGTTAAAGCAAATCTGGGGGTTTTTTGCAATGGACTGTTGTCACGTTTTCAGCCATTGGGGATGATGCTGTGTTGCAGAGCAGGCAGCAGCAGCGGTGCACGGCCACAACTGTGTAAGTACAGGACAAGGGAAACATAAAATGAAACTCTCCATGTTTCAGAGAGTGGAAACATGGAATGAAAACTGCAAGACAAACTGGGAAAGAAAAGGGTTAACCATTTAAAGGATTGAGTCAAACAAAATATATCTGTGCAAGAGTCTCCCCAAGGAAGTCACTGAGACCACATCGCTTGGATCATTTAAAATTGGACTGTACAAAGCAATAGAGGAAATTCTGCAGGGAACAATCCTTCACTGGCAGGTGGGATGGACTCAATGACCTAATAAGCCTTTTCCATCCCTAAGTCTACAAGATGAGCCTGTAACTCGTGCAATATGGGTTTGCCCAGAGTTCCCATGTGTTGGCTGTGAGCAGAGCCAAGCTGCACCAAACTGTGTCGTGTTGAAGTTAACTATTTCTGTAGTTCTTTTGCCCCACTCTGGTTCCCTTTTTAGCAGAATTCCTCCCCAGACAGATGACTCCTTTATACTCCCTCCATTTTTTGGTATGTAAAGCGTGTTAAATCACATATTGTGCCATATGTTGCCCTTAAAATAGAACAAGAGGGCAGGAAAAGAGCCCCTTTCCCTTCCATTTCTGCACATGACCCCAACTCTCATCTTGGGACGGATTTGGACCACCTAGGTCCTTGCCCCAGCTGTCCATCAGGCAGTGCCCAGCACCTCATCACCCCCATGGCAGGGAAATGCCCCTTTTCCTGCACCAGCAATGTGGCACCAGCTGGAGCCCTGCACGTCCTGGTGGCACAGGGCCACCTGCCCACACAGTGACACTTTTGGGGGCTCAGAGCTCAGAGTGCATTTTCTTTTGCTCTCAAGGGATCAAGTCTAGCTGGATGAACTCAGAGTCGGTGTTGTCTCTTCCCTGCACAGAAAAACCTCAAATTCATGAAGGGAAAGGCACTGGGAATGGGCAAATGGCAAATTTTGGACTTGCCATCATACCTGCAGGCGGGAGATCCAGCCCTGCCTGGACTCAGGGGGAGCTTCAGCGTCTCTCTGCCCCTCCAAGATCTTCTGTGAAAAAGCCCTGTGGCCTTGGCCTGGCAGAAGGCTGCTCCTGTTCCCCCAGGAGAGCAAGTGCTCCAGACTTTGTGTTTGGCTCCAGGCTTTTTTCCCTCTGCACCTCAGGGGGTGTTGGCAGAGGGCAGGCAGCGAGTTTGGACGGGCTGTGAGGGGATGGGATGGACACAGGTGACCAAGGGGTCCCTGTGCAGATCCTGGGGCTGGATTTGGCTTTCTGCTGCTCTGCCAGCCCTGGCTGGGCACGTTCAGCCTCCCCTGCCCTTCCCTCGTGTTCCACAAGAGGCACCGAACACTGGTGACAAGCAGAGAAATGGTACCGAGCCATGGCAGGGTCAGGTGGGAGCTTTTTTCCAGGTTTTATCAGAGGAAGGGCTCCCCTCCCATCTGCAGGCAGAGCTGAGGCAGGGACTGCAGTGACCAGAGCACGCAGAGCACCAGCTGCCCGCACGTCCAGGAACGGGCCAGTGGCTGGAAAGGGTGGGCAGCAGGATGAGGAAATTGTGATTTGTACCAGAATCTCCATGTCCTGTCTCCACAGCCCCGCTCATGCCATGACTGCAGAAACCCCCAGCTGTGTGAAGTGTCTCCAGCATGAGTCACTCGTGGCAGCTCTGGCCTGCACGGAGCACGCGAGGCACAGGTCTCTGCTAGGAAAGAAAATTTCCCTTCACAGCTTTTTAGACCTTTTAAATATTTGTTGTGATTGCTGTACTAATTAAATTCAGCTGTCGCAGGTAATATAACTCCTGACAGCTTTTTTTTTTTTTTTAGAAGTTATTTTCTCCCTTTTAGAGGGCAAGTGAGCAGCACTTAAAGGTATATGGTCCGTCCACTGGGATGGCTGCTGGCAGAAACGCAGAGCTTTGACTGAACTCTGAAATCCTGGCTCTGAACTGTGCCAGCTCGCCCCAAATGGGGAGGGACGCAGCCACAGGGCTCCGACGGGAGGGCACAGCCCACCATCTGCCCGGGCTGTTCCTCTCAATGTGAGAGGCTGGACAGCCCGAGCATGAGCTGGGAAGGGACAGGGTCCATCTGCTGAGCCCTCCCTGGCTCGCTTTGTGTCCTTCTGGAGCTGGGCTCCATCAGCTCCGCGGCTGCTGCAGCACGGCAGAGCTCCCCGGCCACCTCCTCTCCTTCGGAGGGGTTATCCAGCCTCGAAACCTTCGGCAACGTGGTTCGGATTTGCTGGCAAATTGTGCAGATGAAAAGGCGGTGTCTTACAAGAAAAGAGCATTTTTGTGGTCTTGTTCTGATGCTGTGCTGCGCCGTGTGTGGGGTTCGGGGCTGCCCGGCGCTCACCTCTCAGGTTGTCAGGGAGAATTTCTGCTTGTCAAAAATGATTCGAAACGCCCTCCCTGTGTGTCCTCCAATGTTTTGAATTTTAAAGAGTAGCCCCGGGGCAGTATATTTAAAACATGATCTCAGGGAAACTGGTTCATTGCATTTGGAAGCCTAAAGAGCGAGAATGACAACGATAAATAGACATTAGGGTTCGCGGAGTCACACCGGGGTCAGGCGCTCCCCCTCCCGCCCCCTCCCCGCCCCATCCCCCATGATTTGGGCCAGTGTTGCATTTCCTCATGCAAACCCCAGGCTGGTTCTTTGTGCTGCCCAGGGCTCATCCCTCCGGCCCTTCTCCCCCGGCCGGGGGCACCGGGGCCGGGCAGGGCTGGAGCTGCACCGACCCCTTCACCTTCGGAGGGCTGAGCACCTGCAAACCCCATCGCTGCCCCTGCGACCTGCGAGCACTCCCCAGCCTCTGAAAAAGCCACCCCAGCGCGTTCGAGGCCCGAGATTGGGATGATAGTGGGTGATTGAGTTATTGCAGCCTAATGAGCCGCTGCTCATCTGCCAAGCCGCAGCAGCCCCGTGTGTGCGTGCTCGCTCCCGTTCATCCCGGCCCTGGGATCGGAGCTAAAGGAGCTCCTGGGGATTTGCACGGCCTGGCTGCACTCCTCAGGCCGGTCACCAGGCACTGCTGATACGTCTGAGCCAGTGAGGTTCACAGCGCTTGAGTGTGAGCATCTCCCCTCGGAACGCAGCCGGGTGTTCTGTGCTCCCAGAGCCCAGACCGGGGTGGGGAGTGGATGCAGCTCCTTTATTTATTAGGGAATCTGGCTCCTGGTTTATTCTGAGTTTTGGAGTACAGCAGTGAGTTTGGAGAGAGGCAGAGTTCCTCTGGAAATGCTGAGTGGAGCTACATTTGCATCCAGCAAAGTGCAAAACCATCCCAGCAAATGCCACTGGGTATTTGAATGGCCACGAATTGAAACCTCCAGGCTTCCTTCAGGTGCTCCCAAAGCCTCGGTTTGCCCTCAGGGTGTTAATTACACTGACAAAGAGTGGAAGGACTTTTGTGAGAGTTGGTCCTGGCTTCCTATTCCAATTTTCCTTCAATATGGCTCTTAGCTTTTGGTTCAAGCCCATCCAGTGGTGAAACAGGAAGCAAAAAAAGCCTTCTGGACTCACTTTCAGGTCCCTGCAGTGCTTGGCTGTCTGCAGAGGTCTGGATTGAGCCATCACCCAAGGAGCTGGGGACAGCAGGACCTGCCTGGGTGATCAGCCATCAGCTTGTCCCCTGCTTCGAAGAAGCCTTCTGTGCTCTGAAGAGGCCAAATCATATTTTTTTTCCCCGTAATTTTTTTAACTCTGGGCACCTTTGCAAATGACTGTTCTGGCTGGGATGGAGCCCCCGAGTGCCAGAACGCCACGGGAAGAGGCTGCTCTGAGATGCTGCCAGCCTGAGGAGGAGGAGGAGGAAGCGCTGGAAATCCCCTAAGCACGCCTGTTTTCTCGAGACTCCCAACTCAATTTTGCAAACTCAGAAGATTTTATATAACTTGGTTTAGTCAGTTCAGAGGTTTAAGGCACTTGGCTACGCATCTGGATTGCATCTTGGGGGTGGGTTATCCAAAAAAAGAGCTCAGGCAGAGCAGTTGGAAATTCAGCCATTGCTAGTGAAACCGAAGGAAAACAAGAGCATGGGAAGGGAGTTTCTTCTTTGCTGTTTGGTGTGCTGGACTCTGGATTTAATCCCATGATCTGTCTCAGGACTTGTCAGAGCTGTCAGGTGGTGGAGGAAAGGCAGGGAGTTCTTCAGGCAGCTGAGTGTGCCACAGGCCACTGTCATCCGACCTGGCACCCTGGCCTGTGCCAGTGAAGGGAGCTTAAACACCCTCCAATGAGCTGTCTATGCCACCCCAGGGTCTTCAGAGCAAGAAAAACAAATGGATGTGTAATTCCTGAAGGTGCAAATAGCTCTGCCACCAGAGCTGCAGACAGAACAAGCACAGCTTCCTGCCGTGGTGGTTCCTGCACCAGCGCCCAAGGGCTCCGTTCAGGCTTCCCAGTCTGCAAATCTTGGCCTCAAAAAGCCCTGAAATGAAATGTTTCAAGTTGAAAAGTCCAAGTCGGTTCAAAATAGAAACAAAGAAAGTTAATTTTAAGAGCCCTTTAATTTTTAGCCCATAAAAGCCAAGAAAGTTGTGTATTGATGAGACAGTGCCTCGAGACAATTGAAACCCAGCTCAGCATCCTGCTGGGGTGTTGACTATCCTTAGGTCTCGTTGTCTTCAAGAGCTGATAGGGATCAGCACCTCCAAGGTCTGAACCTTTAACCATTTGCCATGTTTTGCCTCACAGGCAGCTGCACTTCAGCGGTGGGTGAAACGATTCCTCTTTGTCTGGAAGGGCAAATTCTTCCCTTTAGATGTTTGTGCTCACCTCCCATTAACTTTGGTATGAGCTGAGCTCATGCTTCCAAGAGCAAAATTTGGCTTATAATTTCTGCGTGCTTGGGGTTCCTCTGGGTACCATATAAATGTAAGATACCGTGATTCAGTGCTAAAGAGCAGAGAAAACGCAAACCCCCAGGAGACACCGCCAGAGAAAACCATATAGAACTTTTGTTTAAAACAAAACTAGGAAAAAAGGAGAAAGATTAAGAAAAACAATTGAGATTCATTCCAGAGGTGATTTCACTGCAAGCCAAGGAGGAGTGCACATCTCTTCTGCGAGCACTTCCCTGCCTCGGGAGCGTTCTGGGCCATCGGATCGGGCGCAGTTTGGGAGCCTTATTGAAAACGCCTTACCTCCTTTATTTTCTGGGTTTTAATCAAACTCACTGCGCTGCCAGAGGTGTTTCATTTACCAGGAGAGGGGTCAGCGAGGCAGCCCTGAGCAGCAGGAAATAGCAAATGCAGAACAGCTCCTGCATGCTCGGAAGCTCTCCGAGGGCAGGCAGTGTTTGGATGTTCATTATTGCCGTCCCTGCACCCTGCTCGAATCAGGGGCACCCTGCTGTCTCCCCTGGGGGGCACCTGGGGGGCAATCAGAGGTTGCTGGGTTTGAGAATTTGGTTATCATCTTCTGATTTCACCAGCCAGCTCCGTGCCAGTGAAAAGAGCTAACAATGCACGTATTTTATAATTCTGTTTTCTATCCGCTGCCATTTCAGAGTTTCTTGGCTTATTACAACTGTCATAAAATTACTTTATTATATTTTCCCATCTGCTACATTTTCCCCTCTTTACAGGGGGACATTGCATGGTGCACATGGGCTAATTCAGCTTTAAAATGATTGTAGGACTGTTGTTTATGGAAAACGAATGCTGTGTTTGTGGAACAACATTTGACTTCTCCGTAGCACCAAGGAGAATGTCTGAAGTCTGTAAGCCCAAATGTCAGCAAATGGACAGGGCTGCCCCCTCCTCTCCTACCTCAGCCCTTTTCCTTCATTTGTGATCTCATCTGCCTAAGGTGGAGCTGCAGTTGCTCAGTACTTCAGTGATCCCCTCTGCATTCCCCAGCTGAGGGATGGGTTCTCCACTGCAGGAGCAGTGCACTGCCTTTGGTGGTGGAGCCATTCCAGCTCTGGCTGCAAACTCAGCCTCAGGAGAAGTGATTTCACACACAAACATGGATAACCAGGTGGATCCGCTCTTCCTACCTTGCCTTTCGTCTGTTGTCTTTGATTCTTCTGTTCAGCTTAGTCAAAGCCTCTTGGTTCCACTTTTCTTCCTCAAAGCAAGTGTCTATTGGGGAGGGTGAGCTGCCCCCAGAGTCCTGCTCCCCCCACAAAAGCTGGGCTGTGACACCAGGGTCTGGGTACCAGGCAGGCCTGGGGATGCTCTGAGCACACCCTGGGGCTTGAACAAGGCTCTCTGAAACTCCTTCTCTGGGATTTTTTTCCTTTTTCACCCCCACTTTTATTGCAATTTGCACTGCCACTGATGGCACCATCAGCCCACGTTTTTCAATATTTATGAGATGTATATTAAAGACTTGGTACTGTTAAATTATGCATATTATTAGATGAAATTGAGTGTTTGAACTGGGGGTTTGGTGATCCCAAGGGGTTTCTGAATACACAAAATCTTGTTTTAAGAAAAAAAAAATTACACAGTAACATTTCATAGTCCCATTTGTGTAAAATCCACCCCCTTCTTCCCTTCACCTCTCCTTCCTGCCCCCAGGTGTAATACACTGCACTTTTTAAACATAATTTTATCTACAAGAGAGGAAACAGTAACTACTCTAAAGAGTGGGCAGATGGAGACCATTCCCATCACAGCAGTGACCACTGGCTGCCCTGCAAGGCATGAGAGCATCTATGGAAGGGATCAGGGCTGCACTGGCTGACTCCAAGCAGTGATGTGAGCCTCCTGTCCCTGATGTGAGCATCCTGTCCCTGATGTGAGCGTCCTGTCCCTGATGGGAGCGTCCTGTCCCTGATGGGAGTGACCTGTCCCTGATGGGAGAGTCCTGTCCCTGATGGGAGCGTCCTGTCCCTGATGGGAGCGTCCTGTCCCTGTCAGGACTCGTGAACAAGGTGGAATACCTTTGGTGTGGGATTCAATACCTGACTGGAAAACGCAGGGACGGTGCTGTGCTTTGATCACAGCTGACTGGGGGGTCTGGGAGCATTTTCAATCTCTGCAGTTACCCAAGAGACTGATGGCAACAGATTCAGAAGAGGAAATCCACGTTTCCCATTTAGAATAATTTTCATCTGCTGATGGTGGTCGAGAGGTTAAAAACCAAAAGAGGGGATGTGTCAGTAGTCCCCCTGAGCAGGGCAGCTGCGGGTGCCTCTGTGCTGCCTTCCTCTGGCACTAGGTGCCCCTCTGGTGGATGCTGTCCTGCAGCCTGAGGAAAGGGAATGGACAATTACACACAAAACCGTGGCTTGTGCTGGAATTCAGCTCGATGAAGACCTCAGACTGAACTGGCAAGTGGGTTTTGTTTGAACCCTGCAGCCCCTATGCTCAATTCTTTATTAACTTTTTCAATATGTTCTATTGCAGTCAGGCAACAATATGGGAGCTATCTTGCAGCTAATTTAACACCTGTAAATTCCCATGGCTGGTAATGAAACCTTGTATGGGCTAGTGGGTGAAGCATTTGCTTCATATATCAAAGGTCATTAGTTCAGTATTTGTTAACACTGTAGCTTTTATTAAATTTTTTTCCAGCCTTTTTTGCATCAGTGTGCTTACAGCCTGATTAATTCTTGTGCTTCCCAAAGCTAAATAGGAAAAATGAGTATCACCTGACCCAGAACATTGGGGCTAAATTCTTTGCTGAAATCTTGAATTAGCCTGCTAGAAATTACACTTCCAAAGCTCCTCACCCATTGGGGGACGAGCAGATTGGAGGCAGCGTGAGAAAGGGGAAAGAGGAGGAGAGCTCCTTGCAGCAAGGAGCAATGGCTTTGGGTAACTTGTGTGCCTCCCAGAATGATGCAGGCCAGCCCTGCCACCTCTCCAGTGGAGAGCCAGGGCTGTGCCAGGGCTGTGCCGTGGCTGTGCCAGGGCTGTGCCAGGGCTGTGCCAGGGCTGTGCCAGGGCTGGCCCGAGCATCCCTCTGCATTCAGACAGCGCCTCCCCTGCAATGCTTTCATGTGCACTGTTCAAAGCATTTAAACCGAGATAGAAAACTCGTATTTGACAGTGTTTCTGTCTGTTTGATTGAACTTCTCAGGTCTCTCTGTTTCTCCTCAGACGTAGAGAGCCCGTGAGCGAAAAGCCAAGCTTTTTCCACAGCTTATGTTCTTGTAAAAACAGCTCCAAGTACACACATTCTGCTCCTCGCTCCAGCCGGGCTCCGCATGCCAAGCCAAGTATTTATTTTCATTACTTTTGAGACCACCAAAATTAATGTATCTTTCAGACAGGAAGAATTTTATTTATTATGGTGGATTTGGATCCAAGAGATGAAAGAAGAGCACCGTGCATCTCGAAAGCAACCGAGCCTGGGAGCGGGAGGAGACGGCCCGACCTGAGCTCCCCTCCCTCCCTGGCAGCAGCCCCCACCAGCCCTGCTGTGTTTCCATGCAGATGGACCACAGCTCCACGAAACCCTCCAAAAAACACCATAAATCCTGCCACAGTTACAGTAGCAAGGGCAAGTGTCAATGCTTTCATCAGTTCCCCATTGTCCTGAGTCATTGGTGGAGCTGCTGGTTGATGGCACAGGTTGGGTGGGGTGTGAGGCTTCCAGAGGGGATCTGCTCATCCCTGGGGAGCACCACCCAGAGGGAAAACAGACTCATTCTTCCCTTTTTCATGTGCTGATCCCTGAACTCTACACCACGAGCCCTTCCCCTGAGCTGATGAGAAATGAGGTGAAATGGCCGAGCCAAGCTTTGTCTTCACGGTGCTGCTACAGCCCCATCAGTTGTTCCCTAAGATAAACTTCAGTCAAACTGCTTGAGCTGGGATTTCAGCATCAGCCTGTGGTGCTGAAGGAGGGCACTGAAGCACCGTGGCTCAGCTGTTGGCATGAACCCACATCCCGATGTTGTGAGGGACCTGAACGTGTGTTTCAGGTTATTCCCAGCCCAACCCGCTCTGCCCAGCCCGGGCTGTCCTGGGGCCTGAGTGTCCCCCAGGCTGGGAGGACACACACCCCGGGTGCTCCCTGGGTGTCAGGCTGTGCTTGCAAGAGGAACCCATCACTGCTGACCTGCTCTGCCCAGCCCAGGCTGTCCTGGGGCCTGAGTGTCCCCCAGGCTGGGAGGACACACACCCCGGGTGCTCCCTGGGTGTCAGGCTGTGCTTGCAAGAGGAACCCATCACTGCTGACTCGGGATGGATTGCTGGGCTTTAGGGAAATGAATTATAAAAAACACAGACAAAACTTGGGCTTGCTCAAGCCTTTCAGCCAAGAGCTTGGAGACAAATTGGCCTTTATGTATGGAGAGAAATCCCCACTGAAAATGAGAAACTCCCCAGCTCATGGAAATACAGGTACTTTGGGGATGCTGCTCCCAGGGCTGGCTTTTCATCCCCACCCTCCTTTTATTTCAGTCCTTTGGTGTGCTCTGCCAATGGCACTGCCCCAGAGTTCTTCTCCTGAGTGTTTCCCCTCCTGCTGCTCCCTGAGTGATCTCACCTGCATTGTGCAGGTGTTGTCTGCTATTTTTTGCTGTTTGTGACAGCGTTGTCCTTTGTGCTCTCCTTCTCAAACCCACCCCAACACTGCAGCGCTGCAGCTGCTGGGTGTGAAAGAGCTGGAAGCTGTGTCCTTGGACCCAGCTCTGTGCTCTGCAGTCCATCTTCATCAGGAAATCCAGACCCAGCAGGATTTTGCCTGTATGACTTGTTTTCCTATGGATCCCATCATGAGCTTCTTTGAAAGTGTAGAAATGAAATCTTAGCTCGTTAAAGGAAAAAAAAGAGCTTCTGGGAAGTTCAACATCTCATACAACAACTTCCATGAAACTCACTGAAGCTTCAGACAAGCCCTAAATGTGTTAACAAGGTGCCTGGCCCCAGATGTCCTGCTTGAAATAATGCCAGCTTGGAAGTCCTCAAGACAGAGCATCAGATCCCTCCAAGGCTGTATTTGATATGATTTCTCATTGCAAAACCTTCAGGGGAACTGTGATGTTTAGTTGCTTTCATCATCTCTGACAACACCTCGAGCCTGGTCCCAGTTCTTTAAGAGAGCAAAGAAAAAAAGCAATGTATTGGACACCCAATAAAGGAGAATTTGTAGTATCCACAGTTAGTTTGAATTCGACTTAATTGTCTATTACTCTGAGGTCTCTGAAGGATAAAGAATATGGAATAAAATATTTCTATCACCTCAGCCTTTCTCAAAACATTCACAACCTGTTAAACACTAGGGTCACTAACTTTGAAATGATCTCACAATTTGATTTCATTATATTTTAATTGCAAATGATATATTGCAGGGCTCACGGAGAGTGAGAAGCCGGGACCAGGCAACATTAAACCCCTGCTTTTTTTTCAGTTCTCCAGCCAGATGCACTGCAGGCAGGTGCAGCACAAACTCCCAAACACCCAGCTAACGTAAGGAGAGCCTGACCTGGAGGGACTGACGTGAATGGGCTTTTCAGCCCTCGTGCTTATTCAGTCCTGGCTGGGGAAAGGCTGCCAGCCCCGGACGCGGTGCCAGAAGCGTGGTGGTTTTTTTAATGCAAAGTTGCAAAACCACAAAACTCATTTTTACTGGTGACCTTTTTACCACTAATTGTCAGGGTACTTTAAAAAAAAAAAA
>VZTH01003866.1:32415-63257 GCA_013397815.1 Aleadryas rufinucha | reverse complement strand
GCATCCCATCCTTCAGGTGTGAATTCAAATGTCTCCTTCCGGTCCTGGTGGCCAGCAGCAGCCCTCCATGCAGTTATGAATGTTGTAATTTCTCTTTGCTGACCTTCTTTAAACGCAAATTGCATGTTGTTGACAAAGCAATTTAAACTTGAGTTTAGGAGTAACTCCATTGCTTACTGCTGACTGTAAACCAAAAGATGCTACGTCCCACGCAACATATAAATGGGATGGAAATGGACTCTGCTGCTCTGATGTTATTAAACTATCTGTCTTCTGCTGGCCTGGTTAGGTTTGAAGGGACACTAAACACAGGACTAAATGTTTCCTGCACATGTAGAGAGGAAGGAGGGATGTTCAGGCATGACTGGTTATGTGTGTGGGTTCCTTGACTGCAGCCAGCTCGTCCCTGAAAGATATGAGGATTTAAAACAGATAACATGCAGTGTGGTGGCCATGTGATGGATCTGGCCTAGCCTGCCCAGTGCAAGTGAACAAGTGGTGAGGAGATTTAGCTGATGGAAGAGAATGTTTTAGCAGAGGGAAGTCAAGCCCTGTCAGAACAGGCTGCGCCATCCTGTGTGTGCTCCTGTCTATCTCCTTTCTTTGCCAGCACCAGCCTCTGTGTCCTTAGCAGCAAGCCTCCAGCCGTGTTTGCAAGAATATCATCTCACAGTGGGAAGTCAGATGTACTTCCAGAGTATTGATCCAGGCTTCTCTGAAGATCAACTCCGTATGCTCTTTACACCCTTACCCTCTGCAACCAGCTTTGCTCTGTAAAATGACTCAACTTTTCCCTCTTTTCTGGGATTCCCCAGGCTGGAGTTAACAGACACAGAACTTCCAGAGATTTTTGTAAGTGAAGAGGGTCTAAAACTGTGCAGAGGAGTCCTGGCATCCCAGCTGCCAGTTTGCAGATAAAAAAACATGTTCATGCCTGGCTCAGTACCTGGGTGTCCCAGGCTGTTCTCTTTGCCACTTGATCCCCTCAGAGCCCAGTGGGGAAAACTGCCTGACCACCAAGTGGACAAGCCACAGCCAGTGCTTTTGAAGGCTGGGGCCTTCGCACCAATCCCAGCATCTGTGAGCTCAGCTGCCTGGTCTTGTTCTGCCAACTCCTTTGGATATAGGAAGGTGCCTTTTGCTGAGTTCTGGCGGAACCCAGGATGCCAAAGGGACAGGGCAATCAGGGGCTCATCCAGGTCCCCCTATCCCCTCTGTTTCATACTGATGTCACTGGGGTTGCCTTCCCACACAGCTGGGACAACAGCTTTTGACAGGTAAAACTTGCAGACTAATCAACTTTTTTGAGAGAACTCTTAATAGCCACGTTATTCCAAACCCCATGCTTCCCTGAAAAACAGACACAGTGCTGTCTGTTCCGTGTTCTGTAGGTTCCTTGGCTATTGCTGGGCTTGCAAGACAGAGCTTACAAAAAGTGGCTGAGCTAACATCATCCTGGTGAGATTTCAGCCATTCTGAGTTTATTGGGTTTTGGCTGTTAGTTAAAGCTGGTGTGGTGGATAAGTGGAAATAGGGAAGATAAGGATGCTTGGGTTCTCATCAGACCTTGGTCCCTTCCTCTCTTCATGTCCTTGAGCAAGGATGGAAGGTTCAAGGTCTCTTTAAATAATTCGCAGGGTTGGCCTGCAGCTTAATTAATTCATGTTCGTAAAACACTTGGGGATCTTCAAGAAGTGTTATTTAATACTCTGAGTTTTGCTGTCGGCTACATTAGCACGGTCTCATTTATGAGCGCTTGGCAGAACAAATATGCTGAGGGGGGAACTTCTCGAAAGCACTCATTTGGTGTTTTCAGAAGTGACTTTTGCCAAGACACACAGTAAAACCTTAAAAAACTGCCTAAAACTCCTTGTGAGTTTTGGCATCCTGAACTCATAGTGGCTCATGGGATTTGTGCATTTGTTGTTGAGAGGAAGCAGGGGACCGGGTCTCTGCCACTCATCAGGCACTTGTGTCAAGGGCACACAAAGGGCACAAGGTCCTGTGTACAAGGGATGTCAAGCACAGTGGGTGTTCATGCGTCTGTGCCGTGGTGATCTGAGTCCTGGATCTCTCCCTACCAGCACAGACTGAAGTCTCTGGGGCAGGACAGAGAGATCCCCTTGCCCCAAGCTGTATTTATTTCCATGAGGTGAAACTAGTTTGGGCCCTTCTGCTCAGAAGTGGGGGACAGAAATGCCTGCAGTATTTTAAGATGCAGCGGTAGAACAAGTGACTCTCTGCTGTCATCCAAGCCACTTTTAGACTCCAAGCGCTCTTTAAATATTGCAGCGGATGTCAGGCAGGAATTGTTTAACTAATAAAGTATCATTTCTAATTTGTAACGACCTTGGTGGTTGAGTTTGCCCAAGGGAAGCATTGCTGTAAGAAGAATCAGTTTGGGGCAGAGCTGTTTAATTAGTGAGCCTTCCGGGTTTCATTCGAGGGTTGGAAGAAATTAAAGCATTTTGTCATCACAGTCAGAAGAATGTAGCTGCTCATAGGCTTTTGTTTGTTTTTCAAAAACTGCTGAAGTAGCCTGGCTTAACCTCTGCCAATGCCAAAAGTAAGCAGAAGATAGTAAAAAAAGTGTGCAGTGTTTTTTAGAAATTTTGGAAGAGCACAGCAGAGTAGGAGTAGAAGAGAAAGCGAATCAAAGAAAGATTGCAATACAGAATTTGCTGAGGCTGAGGCAAATTTCTTGGCCAGTACCCAGGCTGAATGCCAGGGAGACAGACAGCTTCTTGGCCTGATGCTTGTCTTGGATATTTATCTTGGATTATTTATGATGATTATCTCAATCTCTGTTCCTGCTACTGGTTTCTTCACATGCAAAGCATCTCTTTTACTGTTTCTTGGTAACAACTGAATTTCTTCCCAGGCAGTAAATCCTGATTGACTGGGATTAGCTGGGCATGAGTGGAGTGGGAAGGGGAACACAGCTGCTTACCCACACCAGGACACAGTGCCAGGACTGCGCGTGTTCAGGAGCTGCAGGCGTACACCTGTGGGTCCAATGCTGTGTACCTGTGAGCAGCTTACAGTGTGGGGACAAGTGAGGGGCATGGGCTGGCTCTGAGCCTTCATGTCCATGTGCACATGCTGGGCAGCTGCTCTGCTCTCTCTGTGCCTTATCACAGCAGCCAGTGTTATCTCTGGACTTCATGACCCCCTGCATCTTTGCAGCTTTGTTGATTTTGCCCTTGGCCAGATCCAGCCCAAGGCTGTTCAGCCAAGGAAGGAGCATTGAGTTTTGCTTACTGAAGCACTGTGGCTTTTTGGCCATAGCTGATGGCAGGGTCTGGGAGGGATTTGGGAACTGTGATGCACCATGGGAGGATGTTGGGGGTTTAAGGAGATGAAAGAGGAAAGGGGATTTGGGGAAGGTTCATGAAGTGTCCAAAGTTTAAAGAAGACAATAGGAGAGTGGCTGGAATCTTGTCTTCAACCTAACCCCCTCTCCAGCACTGTAACCCATCACAGTGATCTCCTGGAGCTCAAGATTTCTTCTTCCTTCACACTCCCCAGCAGCACCCACGGCACACAAGTGCTCTCAGGAAGGGACCCTGGTTCCATGCCTGTCCCCAGTTTCAGTGAGATGGAGCTCATGTCCAGAGCAGGTACTGGGCTGGAACACTGTGAACGGAGAGTGGGGTGCTTGATCATGAACTTGTCATTCAATCATAGCCTTGTGTTGCTATCACCTCGGGTGACGGAGAAACTTGAAGGGGTTAAGGATCAGGAGATTGTTTCTGTTCTCCGTGTTTTCCTATAGCTGTGGGAGGTGTAAGGGATTGAAAGGAATGAGATAGATTTGTCTTTACAAACGAACTGTGGGTCTGCTGACAGGTAAAAGCTAGATACTGAGAGGTGAAAGAAACAATGGGAGGAATTCCACTGATTGATGAAAGGAGTGAGAGGGATTAGTCTTTACAAACAAACTGTGGGTTTGCTGATGGGTAAAGATAGGTACTGAGAGGTGAAAAAGGGGGGGAACCATAAATTCCATAGGAAAAGAAAAAGTGTGGGGGGGTTCACATTAGAGGGGGGTCTGTATTAAGTGATTTGAGAAGTCTGTACCTCTCAAGTACCTCAGCCAGTGGGGAAAGAGAGAGGGAAATGCAGGCAGGAAATGAGGATAAAAAGGAGGCTTCATCCTCTAACAATTTGAGAGACCCCAGGGGAATGCCCCATGGCCTCTCCCTTTATTCGAATAAAAAAACAGGACTCCTCTGTCTCCTTTTTGGACATAAACCTCTGGTGTTTGTGGATTAATTTTCCTGACAGGATCAACCAACCAGCATGTAAATATAGAAATATAAACTTGAACTCCCTCCTTCTGTCCCAACATGTACAGTCCATCTCCATATGTATTTAGGAAGGAAGCTGTGGATTACTATGTTCTCCAAGATCACGTCAGTCCTGGGCTGGTGAGCAGTTTAGTACTGAGGGAAGTATATTTTGTCCCTGTATTTTCTATCTCAACAGCTTTCATTCTGTCTGAGAGAAAAGCACTTGTGTTTCCTCTCCAAACAGGTCCAGTTTTGCTCTTTTGACGGTGTAATTCCTAGTCCCTCTGTTTTCATGCAAATGCTTCTCTCTCAATGCCTTCTGTGCTGCTTGAGCAGTGGCCGATTTTCTCTGTGTCTCTTCAGAACTGGCTAATTGCTCACTGACCCAGAAGCACAAAGCACAAGCAGTGCTGGAGGAATTTGGTGTGCTGCTGTGCCCTGCCTTCATGAGGATTGTCTCCTTCAGAGCCAGCTTGGCCTCCAGATAAGGAGGCACACACAAATGAGCTTAGGTCTCATAAAAACTGACCTGCAGCTTGAGGGCTTACTCCGAAATTTGCAAATGCTTTTTGATTTCTTTTCAGTCTGTTATTTAGTCTAGTTGCAAGTAGCTGCTCTGTACTGTTAGGGGGAGAGCTGAGGAACATGGGGTGCATCCATAGACGTGTGAAACTCTGTCCCTGACTGTTCACAGCTTTCTGTGCCGCTTTTGTAGGCCATGTGAGGGTATATGCACCAGTGTTTACTCTTTGGTATGGGAAGGAAACCCGGTGCCGGAGGCCTTCAAGAAGAGTAGGTTGGAGACACGTGTACAGGCAGGTGGCTCTGAACCTACCTTGGAGCAGGAAGGGCTGGAGGTGGTTGCTCTGACAGTCTCCAGGTTCAGGGTGAGCAGGTCCCAGCAAGAGGCTGTGCCACTGGTGTGGAGTTTGCCAGGGTGTGAGCAGCATTGCTTATGGCCTGCGGCTGTTTTGCTACACAGACCTGTGACTCATAACTATAAATCAACAACCACAAAAGGGAATACTGGCAAAAGCAAGCTCCTGTGCCCCTTCTGCCTTCTCCTTCCTCTCCATGATTTTCTGCCCTGCCACTGTGCTAGGAAAGCCATTAGCAGGAAGACCTTTGCAGCCCCACAGGATCTCTTCTCCCTCCACTGTTCCACATCAGGTTCCTCCCAGTCCAGCATAGCCTGAAATAAAATGAAGGGACTGTTTAAGCCTGGGAAGCTGTTACTTGGGAAATGAGATGGTCCATGTGCCAGCAGGCTACAGTTCCTGGGCAAAACGGAAGCCTTTGGATATTTACCTGGCGACCCTGGGCATAGCCACTGTGCACAAATCCAGGTCTCCAAGAGTGTTGCACCAGAGTTACAAAGAGTTCTGGATCCTGAACAGAGGTGTGGCAACCTTAGATACTCACCCTATTTGGAGAGCTAACCCAAACAAGCAGAGGTAGATTGATTGACAGGACTTGAATACTCTCATTAGATCTATTTTCTTTGGTTTTGGTGAAATAACTTTTGGGTTGCATCAAAGTACGTGAAGGGAGAAGACAGCTCCATGTAGCAGAAGCATTGTTGAACCTCAAGGTCAAGAGCTGGAGTTTTTCTTCCTTTTGCTGTTCCTGGCCACATCTTCAATGTTTTTTTGTTATGTAATGTCCCTTTCTGTGGCTGCTGTGTTTGGCAGTTGTTAGAGAGACAACATCAGCGTATTTACAAGTTATTTTAAACTGGAGTCGATTCCCAGTGGTCAGGGTGAAATGTGTTTAGTACGTTAAATGGAAACACTGGCAACTGAAGCAAGAAAAGGTCCCATTTTACAAAAAATCCATAGTACTTATGAATAATTTCTAAAGTGCAAGTCTCATTCTGCGAGGTGTTGTGTGCTATCAAGGGGATACTGACAAAGCCAAGAGGACTGGCTTTGACTTTCTAGTTTCGTCTTTGAAGGTCTGTGTAATAAAAAGGTTGCCAGTGTTTGAAAGTGATGTGACACTGCTCCATTTTGCAATACTAGAGGTTTTGCAATGCTAGGGGGATTTGGTTTTGTGATCAATAATAGCTGAGACTTCCTAGGCATAAATCTGGTGTGTGTCCTTGGATTTGCTGTCCTCAGGAGCTGAGATCTCAATTTGGCCAAGCAGAATTGGATTCTAGTTGTGCCTTATTTACGCCTTCCCTTGTATTCCTGCACATTGGTACTGTTATGTTGCTACAAGTACTGTTTTATCTGCAGGCTTTGCATCCTCTTCCTTTGTGCACAGATTGTGTCTGTTCTTTGGTGTCTGCCATCTTAGAGCCCCCCAAGTCCCAGCAGTCTGGACTTTGCTCCTCTGCAGCCTGACGAGCCCATCGCTGCCTGTCCTGGGAAATGCCTAATGCATGAGAAGGAGCCTTGCCTGATGTTTTCAAAGGACTTTCATTTTGGTTAGATCTGTGATTGCCTGAATATGCCTGTTTGGCTTGCGCGATTCCTCTTTGAACCAGAGCTTCAGCTTTTTTCAGTGCCTTGGCAGAAACCACAGCACAGTGTTATGGCAAGTGAGGCACTGCTCGGCCTCGCAGGATCTGCTTGGCTCACCTGTCCTTCCTGTTTCTTTATCTGTGCTCTGTGCATTCGTTTCTATGCAGACGACTTAAATCCCATCCAGGAAATTGGGGGATCCTGAGAAATCACCAGTTCTTTGCCTGAATAACAGCCTCAGTACAAAGGCAGAGGGACCCCTAGGGGAACAAGCTGTTTCCAAAGCATGCCTTTTGCAGAGACAGCAGTGGAGGCTTTTTGGGAGGCTCTCATTCTTCCAGCAATGGCTGGGTGTGAGTGCAGGACTGCCAACCTGCAGCCTGCCCTGCAGAGTCAGTTCAGTGCTCAGCTCACCTGCCAGACCTGATTAGAGTGGCCTGATGAAGGAGGTAGTGTGAGTGTTTATCCTCCAGGTCATCTGAGGGTGAGCTGATTTTATGCCAGAGAGCCCCAAGCAGCTCTCAGGAGTGTAGCTATTCCTGAGCACTGGCTCTGCACGAGGGAACGAAGGTGGAAAGCTTGTTAGCTCGGCCCCTGAGCCATGGGGTGTGTTTGAAGGACAAGGTGATGGCTTGTCGTGAGGACAAGGTGCGAAGCAGTGCCTGGGGCCTGGGAGACCCAGCCATGGTCCTGGCCTCTGCATCTCCTTGGATGAGATGCAGCTCCTCTCCATGTTGAGTAGGATGAGGACTCCTATCTCCCTTGGAACCACAGTGGCCAAGTGATGGTTGTCCATAGACACCATGGATCTACTCTCCTACAGCCTCCTCTCTGTGCTTCCCTCCTGCTGAGTGCTTTTGGGACACATCCAATACAGTTGTACCTTAGGAGAGGAGCTGCAGCTGGGGTGCAGTGATGGACAGCCCTGTCCCACCACGGCCCAGATCCTGGAAGGCTCTCCTGCATCCTGCCTGACATTTGGATGTCACAGACTATCAAGCCCAAGATTTCAAGCTGAGCCAGCCAGGTCACTGAAAAACTGAAGAAAATTGGGAAGTGGAACAGGGGCAGAGGGAGGAGGTGGCAGTGGTATGAGTGAATGGATGAGAGGAGCAGGCATCCCATGGGTGACCTGGTCAGAAAAGCACACGAAACTCTGGAATGTAGGTCAGCAGCTCCTTGTTGGCTCTGTACCTCCACAGCTGTAGTCTGGCCTCTATTTGTCATGGCATGCACTGGTCATGCAGTCAAGGTGGAGAAAGGTAAGTAATTCTCCCCAGCTCATGGTTGTGCAGGGTTTTGAGCACCTGAGGACTCACTCAGCAGGGATGGAGAACAGGACACTGGTCTTCATTTGCAAGACTCATTCCTATCATGTTTTGCCTTGCCTGACAGAACCTAGTAATGCCCCACAGCTTGGAGAAGGTGCATTTTTACTCTTCTTTGAGCTCTACAAGGAGTAATGGATACAAGTTGAGAGGCGAAATTTAGGTTAGATATTAGGAAAAATTTTTTTACTGTGAGGTTGATTAGACCCCAGGATAGGTTGCCCAGGGAGGCTGTGGATGCCACAGCCCTGGCAATGTTCAAAGCCAGGTCGGATAAGGCCTTGACCAGCCTGGTCTAGTGGGATGTGTCCCTGCCCATGGCGGGCTGGGGGTTGGGACTGGATGATCTTTAAGGTCCGTTCCAATCCCTTAAGGTTTGATTCTGTGATACCTTGTCCCTGGGCATTGACTGGGCACTCTGGGGTAGTGTCCCTCATTGCAGAGCCTGGTGGTATTTGCTGCAGTGACAAACGCAGGAAATTTGTCATGACATGGAGCAGGAAGAAATTCAGCTACGAGGGCCAAAGGAACAGCTTGATATTTGGCACATTCCTGTAACTCCTCCTGAGCCTCTGCCAGAGCCTGACACAGCCTTCCCCAACAGCCGGCCTGTGCTGGAAAGGGCTGAGGCTGCCTGTGGAGGCACAGAGGGCAGCTCCCTGCCTGGGAGGTTGTGTCTGTGCTGTTGTAAAACACATCCCAAAAGCATTGCAGTAAAAAGCCCTTCACCTGCAGATTTCACCTGTGGGTTTTGTGACTCTGGGTGCATCCCTCTGAAGACCTTCATGCCCCTGCACGCTCTGATCGAAACCATCATGCTGCTCCCAGCCCTTCCCGAGCCTCTCTACAGGTTGTGCTTGTGCCACTTACCAGCCTCCTCCAAAAGAAAAGAAAGGGAGACACCTGCACCTGCAGGCAGAGCAAATAAATGTCCCTTGCACAAATTAATTTGATCAGCTCAATGCAGAATTGCTTAAATGAGAGAAGGGAAGGGATCGCCGATGAATAAAATGTCTTGCTGCTCACAGTGATGGAACTGAAGCAAGAGGATTATTTTTATCCCGTGGAGAAAAGGAGGAGCCCTGTGAAGCAGAGGAGAAGAGGGTCTGACTTACAGTCCCTCTGGCTGTGCGAGATGCAGTGACGGCTACAATCAAAGCAGCTCTGAGGTTCTCCTGGAGGGAAATTGTTATGCTCCAATTCACTGACTGATTTTGTGGGATGGGATGCCAGGCACCAACTGTGTGAGGCCGTCTTAGGGCAAACATCCTCTGGTCTCCTCTACTCCCATATCTCACCAGGGAGCTGCCAGTGATCCCACTGCTCTCAATCTAGGGTGTACCTGAGCTCCTCGCCCCTCATGGGGCCTGGTCAGTGCAGACACCTGTTCTGCCAGGGCAGTGTTGTGTTTTCACATCTCCCACCTGTTGGGCTGAAATCCTCTTGTTGTCCCCCAGACCAACTTCCATGAACTGTGCCCTTGCTGCACCACGTCCTGTGGTGCTGTCCGTAAAGAGATCCTTTCACATGCCTGCCCATGATGCTCCCATTCCTCAGCAGTGGCAGAGCTGACTGTTTCACTGCTTCACAGGAGTGCCAGGTCCCATCCAGGTGATTATCCCTCTAACTCCAACCCTGATGGCAGAACACTCCCTCCCCACAGTCCTGTATTTGTGCTGGAGACTGTCCCTGCTCACTCTCAGTATCTCGCATTAACTCGCATTTGTCCTTGTTAACTCACATGGGGGTTTTCCAGGTCACATCTCTGGTCCAGAACAGTAATTTCAAATTCCAGTCCTGCCTTCCTGGACACCTGCAGCCTTCCCGTCTGTCCCAATGTCCAAACACTAACAGAAGCTCTGACCAGACCCCTCCAGACCACGGAGATGTGAGAGTTACACACAACTCAGTGCTGACAGCTCTGGATGCAACTAGTCAGCTGGGTCTTACCAGTTTCATATCACTTTATGTAGATCTGTTGTCTCACTTCAGGATCAGAGCATCAGGGGAGACAGTGGCAAAGTCTTGAAGTCATGGTTAATGACTTCTGTGCCTTTCCCTTCCACAAGGTGTATTGTACTGTTGCAAAAAGAAATCAGATTGGTGCAGCATGACTTCTTTGGTGCAAATTCACGTTTAGTTATGATGCATTTCAGGCACTTACAGGTTGTTGACTTGTTCAATTCATCTTCTGAAATGTGAGATTAAACTGAATGGTCTTCTTTTTTGGGTAGTTGCTGCATTTATCTTTTCCAGCTTCCTGATCCCTGTCATCCCCTGAAATTCCCCCAGGAAATGCATCTGATTAAGGCTGTTAGGTTGATCAGGTTTGGTAACTGCAGCCCTTCCCGGGGGGCTGGGACTATTGTGGTCAGGATGATCTCAAACACAGTAATCAAGTCAAAGTCTGTGGGCACAGATAGCACCTTTTATTAAGCAAATAAGTATGCCCGGGAAGAAAAGAGAAGTGCATATGCCCTACAGCTGGTATTTTATTCTCCAGATATGTATTATTTGGGTTAATAAAAGTCATTGCCTTTCCCTGCAAGGCTGTGCTGTCTAGATACACACTAACCCTGCTCAGCTAGACCAGAAATCTCCCCACGTGGTTGCTGATGTTGGCTCTGATATCCTGAGGATTTGGGATTGCAGGAAAGGGGAAAGGATCCTTCCCAGAAGCACAGGAGGGAGCATGAATATCAGCACTGTTCAGTTACTGCTTTCTTATTTTTTTGCCTCGTCTGACTTTTTGATGATTATATAGGCTTGCTGTCAGAAGTCAGACACCAAAACAGTCAGACACCAGAATGACCAGAAACTACTTTGCAAATGAGACTGGAAGATGCCCATCCCTCTCCAGAATTAGGCCTCCTGCTTTGATCTGCACTGAAGGAACCTGCTAAGTGAGAGAAATGAACTCAAAGGCTCTCATTTTGTCTGGCCTGGCCAACCGATGGACATCCAGTGGGAGTGCAGGAAATTAATAATTTTGTGTATTTCATGTCAATGAAAGAAAAAAAACGCATGCCAGGCTTTGCCTCTCGTTTTGAGTTCATAATGGAGCTGAGCAAAAGGCTGATGGATTTGGTTTCAATTAGAACTGCTTGTTCAAGAAGAAAAGCTGTGCTTTAAAAGCTGTGCAGTAAAAACACTGCAGCCCAAGTGGCTCCTGCAACCTGGGGACTGAAAAAGTTAGGCTGCACAAGTGAAAGGGAAGCCCACCCTGAGAAACCTCTTCTTGACTGCTGCCATGAGGCCAAAGGCAGGGTTATGGAAGTGCTGTCTTACTCAATTCAGCCTCATGGGGTTTTCCATCCTAAAGCACCAAGAAAAGAGAGGGATGTGGGTCCTGCTTCTGCAACAGGGAGAGCCTGGGGTAGCTTGAGCCTGAAGTGCAGTGCCCAAGGATGGAAATCCTGACTGGCTGTAGGCAATAAAGACTTACAGGAGGATCAACCATCCCTTCTGCAGTGACAGGAAAAACGCCAAGTTGCTTGCACCTTGCTATGTGGGGAAATTTCATTCTTCAGAGTGCTTTTACCCTGCTCATAGCCAGGAGTGTGCTGCCAGCCATGATTTTTCAGATGCTGGTGTGGTAGGCAAAGTCTCTGCAATCAGTCAGACCTGCATTTCAAGTCAAGGTTAGTCTGAGCTCTGACTTAGAAAAGCAGCGAGAAAATGGGGCACCACCACTGCCTACCTGCAAAGGAAGAAAGAGAGATGGCTTGGCAGAGAGAGCTCCAGCCTTCAGTTCCCTTATCTCCGAAATACTCAGTTGTGGTGCCAGGCTGAGCAGGGGTTCCCAAGACACGGCAATTGGTACCTCCCCTCCTCTCTATCCCTGTCCCTTACCCGGCTTGAAGTGGCTGGCAGGGGTTCACTGGAGAGGTACAGCCTGTGTGCCTGCTGCTTCACAGCCTGTGCTTTTGGCTTTCTGCAGTCTTTAGTGGCACCCGAGTGCTCCTTGTCCCTGCCTCTCCCTTGAGTGAGGAACCCCAGGTTTTTGAAAGGCTTGTGTGGATTGGCCTGGGAGGTGCTGCAGAAATGCCACACATTACGTGATGTGATTGAAGGACCTAGAGGAAACTAAAACATTGCCATTGACCTGTTTCCCCTGCTTCACAAAGAATTGCTTGTCTATCAACATGAGATAGACATGTTGATAGACAAGCACCACCACCACAGCCCCTTGTACACTTAGTACTCCATGGGCTTTCAGCCTTACTTGGCAATTGCTGTTTGATTCAGACCTGTGGTAAACCTTTGTCAAGATGCTAGTTATGCCTGAAAGAATGGTTGAACATAGACTTCCTCTGGAAAATAAACACCCTGCTTGAAAGAAGAAGCACTACAAAACACCTGCATGGATTCAGTTAAAGAGAGCTGGGACCAGCAGAACTTTGAATGTAACAAGGAAAGGGTCTCTGCACACATCCAGGGATGACTCTGCAGTGGAGGTGATTGATTGATTGATTGATTGACTGACTGATTGACAAAAAATATAAAGTAGGTCTTAAAAGACCAAGATGGTTGACCTAAGGCCTGGGAAACATGACTTCAAGGAGGTTTTGAGGACCTTGAAAGTAAATTAAGCTTTATAATTTATAATTTAAAATTTGTAATCTAAGATTATACATGTAATACAATTATATTCTATATTGTATGCATATATCATATATCATAGATCATAGATCATATAATATGTAGTATATAGTACATAATACAATTCTATATAATAGCTAAATGTAGTTTAACAAAATATAACTTGATCTCATCCTAAAGGCACCTGCATGGGGAGGGGTTTGCAGTGGAGGAAAGCTCCTTAAAATTAGCAGACAGAGATATAATGGGATTTGGCAGCTGACCAAATTAAACAAGGACTTGAGCACACGTATTTAGCATGGTACTAGCTTGTCTGCATCCCTCAAACACCTTCAGGTCAAAACACCTTGTCTTTTAGTGAAAGCTCTGTTTTAGCTCCAGGAAGAGTCATTGTTGTGTTCAGGTTACTGACTGAAGCTGTGTGAATCATTATGGTTATTTCTGGGTTTAAAAATATATTAAATCTACTTCCACTTTTTGATCTTATTGAAATGATAGGGGAATTGTCAGGCAGCATTACAGAGAGAGATTCACAGCTTTTACAAAGAGGTAATGACAGCTCAGAACAGGCCACGTAGCTGCATGTGAAGAGATTTACAGACTCCTGAACTCCTCAGTCATGTTGATTATGGCTTAGTTTTTAGCCTGTGTGTTAAACGATCAAACTGCAAGCACTCAACAACAACAAGGTGCTACAGTAACAGTGGGAATTTATTGACACTAAGCCTGTGTTATCCCTTTCCTGCCATTGATACAAGCATAGTGGGAAAACATATACTTGTCGTACATGTCTGGGATTATATAAGTTCCCCTCTTACATCAACTTTTCCACTTGTGGGTAGGCATGGCAAAATAATCCCTACTTTCTCATCCCTCTGATGCCAGCTTTCATGGGCTCTTAGTCCAGCTTCCTCCCTGGTCCTATCACCATCTGCCTCAGGCTTCTGCTGTCCGTGGGTTTTCTCCAGTGCTTCCTGGTTGTCATTTTTCATTGAGGGACCTTCTTCCTCCCTTTACCCCTTTGACACCAACATTCAAATTGGTCTGTGTAGCTTCCACAGCATCTAGATACCCTGGGAGGAGGGTGCTGGAGAACTGGTCCCCTCTGTGCCTGTGTTCTCCAGGGGCTGGGAATTGCCCAGTTGAGGGCTGTATTGCTCTGCACTGCTCCTGACATTATGAGCAATATTAGGTTTAAGAGGACATTTGCTTAGAAATGCTGTCTGCAATAAGAGTGTAACAGCAGAGTAGGGTAGAGATGCAAGACTTATCCACCAGTTTACACTTGGTGATGAAGAACATCCTGGGATTGCAGAGCCACAGGCGTGTTCAGACTGGAGGTGATGTTGGGATGTCCCTAGTCCAGCCTCCAGCTCAGAGCAAGTACAGCCTTGAGATCAGACAAGGTTGCTCAGGGCTTAGGCTTCTCTTGAAAAACTCCAAGGCTGGAGTTCTCACAGCCACTCTGGAGTCTTGTTCCAATGACTAACTGTCACAGTGGAGAAAAACTTTCTTATGTCACGTTGAATCCTTCCCTGTTTCAGTTTATGGCTGTTGTGACTCATTCTCCTGCTGTGCACTCCTACAGAGAGTCCATTTCTGTCTTCTTAATATCCTCCACTTGGGTGCAGGCAGGTGCCTGTTAGGTCACCCAGAACTACGTCATCTATAGGCTGAACAAGCCCAATCTTAGTATCTGTTCAGTGCAAATCCTCCAGCCATCAACAGTCTTGGTAGTCTCTGCTGGCCTCAGTCTGGTTTATCAACACCTCAGTTTCACCCCTTAAACTTCCTTCTGCCTCTCTTTCCATAGGTGAAACCATTAGCTGAAAATGAAGACCTTTTATAGCCTGTTTTTCATCACCAGGGCAGAGAACAGAGGCACTGATCCAGCAGAGCCATCATCTCCTTTTCTTATTTCTTTCCTTCCTAGAAAGCTCTTTTCCTTTTTTTCCAGTGACGAAGAACATGGCACACAGGACCAGGGACAGGAGGTGAGAAGGGTTCATCCTCTTTGCTTTCTCTCACCTCTCAAAATTTCTTTCATTAACACTCACCTAGTGTTTCTTAATTAGCGCCTTCTGGCTTGGAACTGCCTGCCTGTGTTGCAGCCTTCTGCAGAAAATCTGCTGAAGCTCTTATGTATTGTATGACAGGGAATAGCAAACACTTGGGCTGCTTACTAGACTGACAGCTGCTCTTATGCCATAGATTACGCAGGGGCTGAGTGTTGTTCTCGCCCTCAGCCTCTGTAGCCGTCCTTGGCTTTACCTGTCCCTCCTGAGGGAACCTTCTGTGGTTCTGTACTTGTCTTTTGGCACCAAGCCAAACGGAAAGTGCACGTCTGAGCTAAACCTAGGAGAGTGCAGAAGTTATGCCAGAAGCAGGAAGAGTAACCAGCTGAAAAATCACCCCAAAAGAGCAGTGAAATAATTGTGATGAAATCTCAGAGCAGTCTGCAGATTTATTTGGGAGGGTGAGTTGGTGTCCTCACTGGCATTTCAAATTTCTTATTCATTCCTCAGCTGATCTAGCAGAGTCCACTTATAAAGTCTTGAGAGGACCTGGTGGCATGGAGGTCACAAGGACTTTGAAAGGCTTTTTACCAGATGTCCACTTGGGGATATGGACTGAAATCAAGGAAGTGATTTCAGTTAAGACCTTCCCAAAGTACCCAACAACATCTTCCAGGGCTGGTCTCCACTGTGCTTGATTCTGCTTAGGTGCAGAACCTGAATTAAGTTTCTGTGGTCCAAGGAGTCAGAATTATGCTAATGAGCCCAACTTAGTCAGTGATCCCATGCCTCCAAAAGGATGTGATTTCATCATGGAGTGAGGTGAGAATTTGTCTCATGTTATGTACAGCACAATAGCATCCAAGCCCCAGATTGTCATATAGAAAACAATGCCTTTCTTTATGGTTAAATCATGGATTGATGGAATAAATGAGCTCTGTTACAGGTTCTCTGCTGCTCTTGCTGGATTGCTGACTCATTTACAGGTGGTTGCTGGGGAAGTTAAATTACAAACAACCATTCATGATGATCCAGACTTCTTAAGGATTTTACGAGCTAGGGAGAGGCTGGCACTCGTTCTCCAGTTACCTTCTTCTCACCTTCAGGAGAGTTGCAGGTCTCACTTAAGGATGTTATGCATCTTTATGGCAAATAGGGTGTTAATGCAAGGATAATTACTGTAATTTGGATTTAATTTTCTGAGCATAAGTGCCTCCTTTCTGTCTTCCTTTTGTTTCCTGCTTGGTTGCCAGCTGTGAAAACATCTCTTTCCAGGATTGTTCTTGGTGCCAGGCATGCAGCAGTGTAATGGGCTTATCTCCTGCTGGGCTGTGTCTCACCCAGCTCTCAAATGATGGTGGCTATTCCCTTACAGAGAGGGGAAGAGCTGGATCAGCAAAGGGCCTGGAGAAACCACCATGCCTTGGCATTTGTGGTGTCTGCATCTCCCTGCACTTCACATGCAAGATCCACAGGGTTAACTGTTTTCATGGGAGAAGCAGTGGGACTGAGGCAACATTATTTCTACAAAGCAATTGCTTGCACCACTCCTCTAGGCAAGTTTAGGCATTTCCTTTGTGCTTGTGGAGAGGAATAACTCTGGTTGTCACCTTAAGGACTCTCAAAACATCACCAGGTTCTTGTTCAGTCCTTGCTAGTTGCCCCTAGACCCACAGCCAGACAACACATCTGAGTTTCAGGAATTTCCTCACACCAGGACGGTACCAGGAGTCATTGCCTGAGCTCAGGTCAGAACGGAAACAGAAGAGCCTGGGAAAAAGTGACCCTTCCTGAGATGATATCTGTCTATGCCACTGGAATCTGCAGCCATAAGTGGCATCCAGATGTGACAAGATCTCTGCCATCTTCATCAAGGAGATACCTCCTCCAAGGGCCCCCAGGAGGAATGGTGGCTATTTGCCTGGCAGCATTGCCTCAACCATTGCCTCTGTCCCAGCTCCAGCAACACAAAGAGTGAGGCAAGGATCAGGCCCTGTTTGCTGGTGTTTGGAGGCTTTCAATGACACTACGGTGACCGGCTTTGTGTCGTTGCTCCAGCTGTTAACCCAGCACTGCCAAGCCCACCACTAAACCATGCCCCTGAGTGCCATGTCTACACACCTTTTAAATACCTCCAGCACTGGCGACACCACAACTTCCCTGGGCAGCTTCTTCCAGTGCTTGACACCCCTTTAGGTGAAGAATTTTTCTGTACTGGACACATCCACTTAGTGTTAAGGATGTGCATCAATGTCAGTTAACCTCTGTCAACAGGTCCCCTCTAGTCCTTACATCTGCAATTATTTGTCAGGTAATTTATTTTGCCGTCTTGGCCACTGTTTTGCTGAAACTGCCAGCTGCTAGTTACCCTTGTTCCATCTTCCATACCCGTAGGACTTGCTCAGCAGCGGAGAGATTACTTTGGGATGTGCTTTCCTTAAGGACCTTGATGACTGCTACATAATTTTCTTTCCAGCATGCCTGTATTTTGCACTACTTTGTTGCAAAGAATATCCATCAGTTTCAGCAGCCAGCTGAGCAGATGGGTTTAACTGGTCTGTGGCTCTGAAGTAATTACATTTTGGTACAACAGAGGCACAGCAGCAAACGTATAAAATTAATTCAGGTGCAGCATCCCAGTCAGTGTCTCAGAGCAAAGAGCACTTTAGGGAGGCCACTCCTGGCCGCACTGAGACCGTGCTGTTGGCAGTGTGGACAATCACTAGGAATATCTCCCTCTAGTTTCCGCAGATGATATTAGATTGGCTTTTCCCATGGCCAGTTCTTTCTTCAAAAATATATTAGTATCAGAGAGATTGATTACTGCTCCCATCTCTCTCTCCTGCTTCTGTTATAATTAAAACAGCAGTATGTGCATGAAGCAATTAGATTTTAATAATGCTTTTCTAAACAGGATGTCAAGGAGCTTAGTACAAAGACTTGGGCTGGAGCCAGATCAGCGTCTTAAGACTGGATTGTCGCTAAAATTGGCTGCCTCCTTCTTGAACAGCTTACATGAACACAGAATCTAGATTTGCTTCTTATTCAGAGTGTACCTCATCTTTGCCTCCAGACAGGACCCAGAAAACCCCCTGTTCCTGGGTGGCAGAGTCAGAGTGAGGCATGGGTAGGGACACATCACCAGTGCATGTGGTGATTTGGGTCTGCTGGTGGGACAGGAGCATCCCCTACTCTAGCCCTGTTGCCATCCCCATCACTGCATGCCAGGGAGCCAATATTCAGGTCCATCCTGGGTTCCTTCCTGCAGAGCAGCTGTTGATCAGGTCAGGGCATATCAGCACACTGCTGGCAGTGCCTCCCAGAAGGAAATGGGTGGTTCCATGGCTGCCTGTGCCCCGGAGGAGCACTCCCTGAGCTGCCTCCCTGCATGTTGCTGGAATTCTCCTGCACTGTTTTATCCTGTCTGCTTCTGGCTGATATTCAGTGCTTGGGCCCTGCGTTTGCAGTCAGACCAGTAGGAACCCTGTTCTCTGCACTGCTCTTTCTCAGACCCTTGTGGACAGTCCAATGCAGCTGGGTCACTGAACATGGGTGGGGAGTGTGTAACACAACTTCAGCATCACTGCAGGATGCATGGGCTCAGAGTGGAGATGCCTCAACAGGCAGCAACAAACATTCCACAGGGACCAGCACTGTGCCAAGCCCATTCCAGGACAGGACTGACACCAGCAATCCACAGGAACTCCCAGGGCAAAGCGGCGCTGTGGTGGGATACAGCTAGGCCCTGTCTGTCTGTGGGGCAGGAAGGGATTTCTCAGCTGCTGTAGCTGTGTGAAATCCCAGGGAAGAGCAACAGCTCTAGCTGCAGGATTTCCCGTGCTTGTCCTGCGTCCAGTTTCTCGCTGACCTCTTTTAAGCCCTGATTTGCATGCTGCAGCGTAACTCAGTCGTGGTTGATGCGATTTAGCGTGACGTCCCACGCCGTCCAGGCTAACAGTGTATCTGGTTCCCAGGCCTGGGAGTGTTTGTGTGGCATTTATCATCTGCCTGGCTGTTTCCTGTGCAGCAGGTGGAGAGAAGCTGTGCAACTCATTTAATCTGAAGCAAATGGGGAGATTCAGCCTGAAGTAAACAGGATGCACTTGGGTGAGGATGAAGGCAAATAGAAGGAGAGGGAAAGGAGGATGGAATAACTGATGGAGGAGGTGAACAGAAAAAGATCTCTCTTAAGCAGAGATGTACTGGACAGCACGGGCAGGAGAAGAGTGAGCAGGAAACATGAGCTGATCCTGTTGCACTGCTTTGCGGTGCAAAGGCCTCTGCTCCAGTTTCGGGTACCGGGGTTGAAGGACATGAAGAACAGGAGAGCTGCAAGGACAGTGCAGCCATCTGAGAGGCTGGAAGCAGGGAGATGAGAGAGATGAGCATTCCCAAAGAGATCCTGGGCTGGCAGGATAAGGAAGGCAGTGCTCTGAGGCAATAAGACAGCAGGAAAAGGCTTAAGGAGAAGGTTTCAGTGGGTGTAAGAGGGACATGCTGACAGATGTCACCAGGAGATGGGTTGGCAGCACCATTCCTGGGGGTTTCAAAAGAAATGGCTGTGCAGGTGTTGGGAGCAGAGTGGGACAACCCACTGCTTAGGGCCTCTTGTGCTGGGCACCCCAAGGACTGGACAAGCATCTGTCAGAAACAATTTAAGAGCAGCTGCTCCCACCAAGGACAAGGGTGCACTAGTGGACTAACTCCTCCTAGCTCTGCCCCAGGTGACTCTGTGATTTAAATGAAAAATACACAGGAGAATGCATTGTTGAGATGACACAATTGTTCACATGGTTAAAATATCTAATGCAATTTCTGCAGCATCCCTGAGTTCAGTCATGGAGAGCAGGAAAGAGAAAGAGAGCAATGTGGCTTGACATTAAATTGCAGACTGAGTTCTTTCATAAGCAGAAGAGTATCAGTCATAATACATCTTTCATGCCATTGGCATTTAATGTTATTACATATGAGGCTTCTGTGAGCAAGGACATTTATTTTTACTTCTAATAATAGCAAAATCCAGTTTCCAGTGTACTTGCATTTATCCAAAATGAAGTATATTCACATGCTCCCATGTAAGCAGCAGCCAAAGATATATTTCCTATGCAAATACTTTCATGAACTGTATTAAAAAAAAATTAAAGAAGGTGCTGTGTTAAAAAAACCAAACAAACCAGAACAACCAGAAACTGGACATTCTTAAAGTAGTTAAAAGGTGATCAAGGTGAACATGTGTAGGTTAACAATTGTGGCCAGAGAAAAAGACATTGAAAAAACTGCAACTTTTTAAAGTATGTTGTTCGTACAACTGCAAATGTTCTCTCATGAGATGCTGTGCTCTGTGATATAACAGCAGTACCCAAGAGTTGCAGGAGCTGCATATTCACATCCATGTTTGATTGCTTTTATTAAACTCTAATCCGTAACAGCCTACTGAGCTGGCATGCCAAAATGCTAAAGTAAAGCTGAAGTAATAAAAAAAAAAAAAGAAAGAGATGCTGAGTGATAAGGAAACGTTGCTGGGTGGCTGATGGTGCTGCCTGCCAGGAATCAAGGGCTGCAGCTTAAGAATGCTGGAGTCACTGCACTCTGCAGGGCATATCCTTGATTTTATCCCTCTGGATGGGTTTGATGTACATGCCTGTGGGTGCTGTGTGCGCTCAAGCCTTTCTCTTCTGGTTTGCCAGCCCAAGTGAAGAGGTGCTGTAGATGTGGCCCCTCATGGTAGGTGCAAGAGTTAGGGAAGCCTGGGCAGCTTTTGGATTGCCTAGGCTACACTGAGGTTTGGTGTCTGGGTGTCACTGGAATTGCAGCAATATTTGAAGTCGAGCTAGAACACAAGATATTGCCTGTCTAGTGGGTTTTATGGACAATCTCAATTAAAATCCCCTTCTTGTTTCCTTCCTCCCTCCCCGCTGCTTGGGTCTGAGAGATCCCACAGCTAAAACACTGGGCACTAATGCCCCTGTCAGCTTTTGCATCCCATGCCATTATAACACATGACATGTAGACCAGCTTTGAGTATTGGGGCTTCCCCACAAGTTAAAAGCTAATTAAAGTAATTGATCCCATCCCAGTGAGCCAAATGGCACTGCAGAAAATCTGAATCCAGTAGGGCTCCAGGGTTTGAGTGGGTGATGCGCTTCCTGTCCCCACAGTGAGGTGAAGGAGAGGGCATCCCATCCCTCTGTCCTTATCCAAGTGGTGGTTTGTACCACCAGAACTCCCTAGGCTTGAGGAGAAAGCTTTTAGGGGTTTTATTCCACTGTGACTCCTTCAGGAGGTCTCAGTGTGCCAGGACAGGGTAGTTGCCAAGCACAGTGAGCACACAATGGTTTTTCTCAGTTCTTAGTACAAGTCAGTTAAGTGATATGACTGGAAATCTTTTCCATGTACATTGTGAAGAGTTTGTTTTCTCACCAGGGTGTTCTATTTGAATAGAGCCTATGGATGTTGGCTCAATTCAGTGACTAAGGGTGATGACACCCAAAAGAAAGCTGTTCTTATCACACACCCAGAGCTCACAGTTAGAGTGTAGCCAAATTGTCCCCAACGCTGGCAAAACACAGTGTGACCTCTTGGGACCCTGTTTCTGATGCTTCCTAATCACAGCCTCTGTGCAGGGCAGTGTTAAGGGTGTTGGCTCATTTCGGACCCATAATGTCTTAGGATGACTTTAAAATTTACCCTTCTCTTTAAAGCTGTTTATTTGGTGATTCCTGAACCGAGGGTCATGACCACATCCCTGTTCTGAACTTGTGTCAGACAATCAAAAGGCAGAAGACCAACAGTTTTAAATGGTTTTGGTGGGTTTCTGCAGCTGGTGCAGGGATAAATTCAGAAGGAGGTAACAAATTGTAATGCCCAGTTCAGAGAAGCTGTGGGGACAGCCATGAGACAAGTCTGCACTCAGCTTGGCCTTGTTCACTGAAGTTTTCATGCTAAATGTGGTCTTTTTATGGCTATATTTAGGTGCCTAAATTAGTGGTCTGTAAGAGACATTGCTCGAGGCTCTGGAGTTAGCAAGAACAGGGAACGTTCTTCAGGGAACAGCTCCTGCTGTGTGCACAACTTCTGCTTGGCCAGAGGACACTGCAGAGGGGGTGAGCAAGGATGTGGAGTCCCAGCCAGCCCCTGGCAGAGCAGACACAGGCTGTGACAATGGCTGTGCTCCCTGATGGCCATGTGTTTGACCAGGCTATTAGTTCTCTTCTGCTGCAGAGCCCATCCATTCCATCAGGCATTCCCTCCCTTCTCCTACAGATGTTTGTGAACCAGCCACCCCTGTGGTGTGCTGTGGGCAGCTACCCACCATTTAGGGACAGGTGACCTCTGCCCACAGGCCCTGCCCAATTCCTTCTGGTTTATTTCCAGTGACAATCCCATCCGCTTGCAGATCTGATCCAATTTTGTTTGCACTTCCTGCCTGTTGGATATCCTGACCTTTGCTCCCACGCCTTTCCTGGCAGATGTGTGCTGCTGAGCCACAGGCTGATCCCAGCACTGTGACTTACCCATTTAAATGGTGACTTCCAACAAGTAAAGGCAGGTCAGCTGGGGCCCTGAGACCCGTGTGCCCTGCTGTGCTTTGACATGGACCAGTGCAGGTGGCAGGCAGATGTGAGCTTGAGCAAGGTGGGGATGCTTGCCCTGAACTGCACAGGTTGTGCCTGAAGCTGGAGGTAAGAGCATCCTTGAGGTCAATGATCCTGTGTGGCTGCTGTCACCTAAATGACCCAGCCATCCCCTGGACTTTTCTGCTGGTTTCATTCCCTGCAAAAACATTTACGGCGTCATTTATTTCCAAACAGTAGCAGAACAAGCCTAAATCCTTATCTCCAGTCTCTTTGCTAATCCTTCCATGGGCCAGGAGCGATGCTGTCAGATCAGGCTGTGAGTGTGTCCCAAGGCTCTCAGTGGTTGAAAAGCATGTTGCTGCTGTATGTAAATGGACTTCTTGAGAGCCCAGAAGTGGTCCTGGCACAGACATCATCTCCAGCTCAGCATAACTCCAGCTTCATATGGCAGCACTGAGTTGCAATAGGACCACGATGGGGTAGATCTGGGAGGCTTCAGGACTGCAGCTCATATCATATTTCTGTTGATCCTATTAATGTTTGGTTAGTGGCCCAGGGAGATGATGAGGAAAAATTTTCTGTGTTCATGAAGGAGTTTGGGTTTCCTTGGTCTTCCTGGTGGAAATGCTCCAGGGAAGCTTCATCTTTGCTTTCATTCATTGAGTTCACCAGACCAGTCACTAGTGTGTTTTGATAATGGAGGGGCCCTTACTCTGGAGCTGTCACCTTAACCTACCCCTGAGCAGAGTAGAAGGAACAAGAAAAGATCTTCTCCTAAAGAAATACACCTCTGAACACCTGGCAGGCTGTGTCCCTCTTCCCACTGAGGATAATAAGAAAAAGCAGTTTTTGGTGTCTTTTTGAAGCTTCTCACCCCCTTCAAAACAACTCTGTAAAAGCTTAAACCCCTTTTGCATGGGAAGCCAGTTTTTATGTCACTGGGCTGCTTTATAAAAGGTCTAGATCCTGCATGACTGTGTCCAGAAGTCCCATCCCATAAGGAATGACATCAGTGTCATGACAACAGCAGGGCAGAGGCAGGCCTGTGCCCCTTGGCCAAAGCTCAGCAGGGTAAAGGGTCACCTCTGCTCCCAAGGAAGTTGCAGGGACGTTCCTGGCCATGTTCATGTCAGCGTGGTTGACTTCCTCACTGCTTTAAAACATAAACATGTTTGGCCTTGTTTAATCGAAACTTCAGAGCAGATGTTTTATGATTATTCCACCAATGGGAAAAAGACATGGATGCTGAAAAGTGCCAGCATCATGGCTTTTATGGGAGAGTTTTATTAACTCAGTGGTATACTGTTCAACTAGGGAATGAAGGCATCAGCCAAGACTCCAGTTTAAATGAGTCCCATAACCTGAATGCAGAGTTCAGCATGTGTCAGCATGGGGAGGAGCGCAGCTGAGGCTCCCAGTGGAGTGGAGCTGGGATCTTCAAGCAGCCAGTCCTCGTCCTCATCTTTGTCCTAGTCCTCGCTCCACCCTTCCCTCTGAGGCTTCACTTCAGTCACCTCCCACCTCCTGTTTCACTTCCAGTGCCAGTGCTCACCCTGGAGCTGAGAGGACCATCAAGGGTCCTCCACACTGCCTGTAAGGCCAGGAGCCCCTTGCCTCAGTTTCCCTGCTTGATGAGTCAGGGAAGATCCCAGACATGAGGTAAAGGGAGCGTAAGGGTCATGAGGAAGCTGGCAACTAATGTAGCAGCATGGACACAAATAGGGGGTCTCTTCCCCATCTCCCCCTCTGAGATCATGCTCAGTCAGCAGGGCAGAGTCCGTCCCCACCCAGCACCTTCTCTGGCCCTGCTGTAAGCTTTCCTGCCATGTCCTTCATCACCATTTCAACAGGAACATTTTGCTCTCCTGTTGGAAGCAGTTAACAATAAAGTCAATGCAAACGCTACTCTGAGGAGCTCCAAAACGCATTCCACGAGCTCCTCAGGGACAGACATCCCATGTAATCTCAGCTCTGCATCTAACAGCTTCATGGGGAGGATGTTCTGCCCTGACTCTCTCTCAGCTCCTGATGAGCCCCATGGATGTGGTATAAGGAGGGATGTAGGTGGAGGACAGGCTCAGCTACACACACGGTGGCAGAGCCCCACGACTGCCCTCTCCACACCCGGCTGTGGCATCTGTTGGGAGGCAGAGCCCTTCGGCAGCCGCGTGTGGAGGCGACGCTTCTCCGCCTCGCGCGTGCTTGCTCTGGGACATTGCGATAGCTCTGCTCCAAGAAGGACTGCTCTTCGGAGGCCTGATGCAGCCAAAGCCCCTGGATTTGTAGGAAGCTGCCACGTGCATCCAAGCAGATCCCACAGTGCTGTGCTGGGTGCCATCAGTGGCCTAGCCAGCTCACAAGTGCCCTGGGAGAAGCAGATGGTGGAATAAAGGGAAACTTTCCATTCCAGTGCCCCCAAAAGGACATTGTAATTTCCATTCCCTGTGTCATCTTGCTTGCTTGGTTATGTGGCGTTAAATTAGGGCTCTGGTTCAGTTACGGCTCATTACAGGCTTGTGTGTGTGGCTTTGTTGCAGCGTGCTCAGAAGCACCACAGGAGCTGATCCAGTGTGAAAGTCAAAGTTTTAGGGACAGTTTGTTGACCAGGAGCTGAGCCTTGCCTGAGGCAGGTGAATTCAGCAAGGCTTAGACACAGTTCCCGTGAGCCTGGAGGACATCAGGCAGGAACCCTACCTGATGGTGGGGAGATCAAAGGGCTCGGGATGGAGATGGATTGATGGAGGTGGCTTCAGCATCTTCTCTTCCCATCTGAGCAAAGCAGTTGCCTCTTTTTCCTGCCCCAAGGACCTTTGTGGGGTGCTGTGTGTGACACAGGGTGCCGAAGGGAGGGGTTTGAACACTGTCAGACAACAAGGCAGCTTTTCTGCAGGAATAGCTAAGTGCTGAAATACCTCGAGCAGCTGTGTTTATCCCAGGGCTCTTACTCAGAGAGATGCTCTGCTGTGCTGTGGGCCGTTACTACAAACATCACTCACAGTGCCCAGACCAGAGCCACGAAGGGCATTATTCACCTGTTGGCATTAATACAGACCAGCCCTGTCCCACCATGCAGTCGATGGACTCAGTAAATAAAACAACCTGGGCTCATCCCAGTGCTCAGAACAGCAGTGGGGCTCTCTTCTTGGGTACAGAGGGGTTTCCAAATATCCCTGTCCCCATCCTCCCCTCAGGACTGCTTTCATCTCAGTGGTGTCTGCCGGCAGCTTAGGAAACCTCTGTTCCATCGAGGTTGTGCTGGGCTGGGACGAGGAAGGACACGGGGATTCCCCAGGGACTTCTTTGTGCGTTGTCATCACTCAGCAATGCCCATGTTTGCTAGAGAAACGCAGTGGGATCCATGCAGGCTCACAACTTTCTCTGTGCTGTGCACTGGCATTTCTTCAGCGCTGAAGGGAAGGTGTGTGTTTGTAATTGCTGCACCCACAGCCATTAGCGGGGCTGATTCAGCGGGAGCAGAATTGATCTGCACTAAGTGGGGAGAGAGCAAAGCTGGCAGCCTCCTTCCTCTGATGCTGAGTGCTGCTCTCCTGGCCTTCTGAGAGCGCAGAGAGCAGAGGCTGTGCTTTGGGGATACCGAGAAGAGCAAGTACAGCAGCTTTCTGCAGGCTGCCTCCAAGCCTGGTCGGGGATGTTCCTTTCCCTTTGCTCTGCTGCAGTGTTGGAGGCCCACTGCCACGCCTCCTGGGCCCACCTGCCAGACTGTGCCAGCCCTCCTGCTCGCCTGGGGTTGGCATGGCTTTCTGGGGTGCCCAAAGCCATGCTGTACACAGAGGAGCTCCCCAGCCACAAAGCAGGGGTATCTCACCAAATCCAGAGGCAAGGCGAGATCCAGCAGGCTGGCAAAGGGGAAGGCTGTGACTGAAAGGCAGGACTTTGTGATGGAAGTGGTGACTGTGGGGATGCTGTTTTTGAGAAATCCCACAGTGTACATGCTCAGCTGCAGGAGGGCTTGGTGGGCTCAGTGTAGCTTGGAAAATTCCTCTGCTGCAGCTTTGTCTGACATGATGTGAACCTGGAGAGCCTAAGCCCAGTTAATCACTTTCCCAAAGTGGCAGAACTCTGTTGAGGGCAATGCTGCAGCCCACAGCACAGCAGAAACCTGTTCTGCCCAAAGCACTGAGTGGCATTTGTGCCTTCAGCAGGGACATTGTCCTCTGCCAGGCCTGGAAAGCTCCTGCTGCTCCCAAACAAGTGAGGGCTGAATTGGCCAGGTTCTTTCTCTTGTGCTATGTGATTTCTCTGAAGATGCTGGTGGTTTGCTTTAGCACCCAGGCACAGAGCCCCTGGGATGCTTGGGACAAGTGCTAGGGAACTGTGGGAAGTGTGGAAGCCCATGCTGGCGTGTGCATCCGGGTTGGCACAGAAGTGTGCAGTGAGGCACGGGGCTGTCCCATGGGATGCTATGGTGTATCCAGGTGCAGGAGAGCCTCAGTGAGGGGTCAACAGCACAGCCAGGAGCCCTGACTCACTTCTCCCCACCAGGTTAGGGGCTCTTAACACCCAGCTGCCTGCCTGGGTAAAGGCATTTTGGTGCAAAAGGGATGATCCCTCCTCCTGTGGCTGCCCCTGCCCAGGAGCACCTGCATGGGATGGGCATAGTGGGGCTGTTTTGGGGAGGTTTGGACACCTGCACAGCTGTCCCTGCCCTAGCAGTCTTGCATGCCTGACATCTACCCTCAGCTTGGGGGAATAGCTTAGAGGGTGGTCCAGTCCCATGGGGCTAAGAAGGTCTAGGAAGAGAGAGGCAGAAGAGGCTTTGAGTCACTGTGGATTAACAGATCCACTCCCATTCCCATCCAAACACTTCATTAATATCCTTTCCCAGCTCATAAGAGCTTTCACATATCTCATGGCACCTTGGCCTTGAAATATGAGGATGGGCAGGTGCACCCCCCCTAAGGATCAGCCTCCAGTGAGGGGTGAGAGCTCAGACACAGCACTCCAGCAGTCCTCCCTGTGTTGGACCCCTCCTCAGCACTGCTGTCCTCTCTGCTCACAGTTCTGTCCTGATTGGTCTCTTTGCAGAAGAAGAAAGGCCAGGAGGTGAAGAAGAAAGGTCCCGAGGTGGAAATGGAAAAGCTGGAGAAGCTGCTTAGCCTGGTGAGAGAGCCAGAGAGCAAGGAAGGGAAGTGAGAGGGGAGAATGATGACTCTGTGGGCAGCCTCTGGCCAAACAAGCTCGGCTTTGATCGGTGGCTGCTTGGCATGCAAACCACGGGCCCCTGCTGCCCACTTTTTGCACAGCAGGAACACTTTGCCTCTGTGCCCGGACAAATAAATGGAGGTGCTGGGAGAGCTGTGGTGTGCAGTCATGTCTGGGGTTAGGCAAATCTCACCACACTTGGCCCTCCAGAGCCATATGGCCCTTGGCTTTCCCCAGCCTTGACTGGGCTTGCACCACATGAGAGCCCTATGGAGGGCAGGAGGGGGCTGGTCCCACCAGCCCTCAGAAAACCTCAGGGCTGCAGCTTCATGGCAGCCAGTCCCACTGGGAGTGGTGGCCAGAGAGACTCAGCTCTGAGCTGTAGCCCCCCCAGGCATTTGTGCAAGTCAAATGGAATGCCACACCTGGATTTTGGGGCGGCAGCCTAAGCCAGAGGGTGCCTGGGAACCTGGCCTGGTGCCCCAGGAGTGTGGGAGAGAGACGTGCCATGCCTCCAGACAGCACATGGCAGCAGCTGCCAGTCACCAGCTGTGGGAGGCTCACAGCTCCCCTCTCCCCAGGGGCCTCAGCGTGGGGCTGGGGTGCCTCTGCCAAGCTGGTGCCTGTGGGAAATGCTGGGCAGTGGGGTTTGCAGAGCCTTGCACCACTCTGTGTGCAGCAGAGGATTAGCTGTTACGTGGCTGCGGTGGCAGCAGGAGCAGCAGTGGCTTCACAGCATGCTGATGAGCAGCGGCTGTCACCACCGGATGCTTGTGCACAGCTCCCAGGGCTGGGGACCAAAGCCACCAGGCAGGTGTGGTGGCAGGTGTCCTCCATATGCTCAGCTGGTCTGTCTCCCACAGGCATCCTTGTAAAGTAAGGCCAGAGCTTGGAAACTCTCCCGTGCCTCTGGCACAGAGGTTGGGGAGTGCTCCCTGCTGACTCCCACATGCCCCCAGGCCAGGCAGGCAGGCAGGAAACACACAGTCAGGTTTCACCCAGCCTTCAAAAGCCACAGATGGATGTGAATGTGAGCCCTTCCTTATCACCATCCCCGAGCAAACCACCCACAGTCCTCCAGAGACATCGGCCCCAGCCCTGGGGCCGCCGCTCCTCAGCCCTGCGGGATGGCAGAATGTGCCACCTCCTCTCACATTTTCCAGGCACTGGGTAGAGCTCAGAGACAACGTGGGTCCTACAATCTGTTTATTAGTCTAGTAAAAACAAGGCTGCAAAGGGATGTGTTTGCTACACCTGACACAGGGAGGAGCCGCAGACTCTGCCAGGCCTTGCCAAGCCTGTGCAGGGACCCCGGCTGGCCTCCCTCCCACCCCACCCTCCTGTCCCCTTATTGCAGTGGCTATGCCAGCGGTGACCGTGGCTATTGCTCGGCTCTAGGAAAGGCAAGGCAGAGCCCTCCAAAACCCACAGCACCCGCTGGCAGGGCAGGGGATGCAGCTGCCAGGCTTGCAGACAAGCCAGATGAGAGCATCCCTCCCCACAGAGCCACTGTGATCCCCAGGGAACAGGCAGGGTCAAAGAACCTTCAGAGCTGTTTGTCCAGGCACCCTCATCCCCCCATGTCTCCCATCTCCCCAGGAAAAAGCCAGCTGCTCTCAGCGGGATCGGGGATGCCGGCAAGGGCATGCTGCTCACAGGCAGGTCAAATCCCACTGGCTGGCCTCGGCTGGGAGCCGGCAGGAGGGAGGGCAGGGACACGCACCCAGCGAGGAGGAGGGTCGTTTGCCTAGCAGCGTTAGTGCTGATGCTGGAGGGGACTGACAGACAGGCCGGGGATGATCAGGCAGACCATGCAGGCCCTCTTGTGCCTCATTAAACCCGCTGCTTGGGCAGACCTGTGCCAAATGCCCACCTGAGGCTGAGGGCACATGGCACCCAGAGCCACCCCCAAACATCTGGACTGGTAACACCCTGCTCTGCCGGCAGGGCTGGGACTGCTTGCATCCCCCTGGGCACACCCCACCACGGAGCAGCCAGCCTGCTCGGGAAGAAGCACTTGTGCCAGCCCTGCTGCCTGTCCTCTCCAGGCCTCCAGCCGGCCTTGCTCAGGTCTGTGACATGGTGGCCACTGTCCCAGGCCATGAGCACCAGAGAGGAGCCCACAAGCTCCTCCCAAACATGGGGTGCGCTTGAAGGCAGGGCTCCTACTGTGCTCACTGGCCCCTGGGACAGCCATGACTGTCCCTGTGGCATATCCCCATCAGTTGTCTCTCTATCCCCATCATCACTGTGGGCATTCACAGGAACTTCACACACCAAAACCACAAAGGCAAAGGACTGTGCCCCCTGTCACAGCCCCTGTGAGCAGTTTGGTGTCCCCTCAGCTTTCATCGTGCCCAGTCCAGCACTCCAGTCCCAGCACAGGCATCCAGTCTGGCACAACTCCTTCGGCACAGCCGGATACCCAAGTCCCCAGGCAGATCAGGGCTGCAGCAGGTACTTCTCTTCATTCTTTGACTCATCCACATCAGAAGCTGGGGTCTTCTTGGGACATGAGGGGGTCCTGCAGGCTTTGCAGAGGATGAGGAAGAGGATGAGGATGAGCAATGCAATGACACAGTTAAAAGAAATTGCCACGATCGCTCCGGTGGAGAGAGCAGCCCCCATGGCCACTGTCCCGCAGGAATCGGCAGGGCCCACAGCTCGGTCTCACGCCTGGGAGGCCAGAGCAGTGATGGAGCGTGCAGCCTCCACCTGCTGGCATTGGCAGGGGACAAAGGGGACGGCCGTGGTGCTGGCGGTGGGACGGGGATAGGGCCAGGCCGGCAGCAGGACAGTGTCACCCCGTCAGCTTGGCTGCTCACAGCTGTGTCCCGGGCCGCACCACACCACAGGGAAGCTTTCTCTCGGCTTCCCCTCCTCCAGCAGGGCAGTGTGGACACAGGATCACTCTTCTCCCTCCAGCACCTGGAAGAGACAAAGTCACCGTCAGCATGGGCGTGAAGGGACAGGCTGTGCGAGATGCTCAGGGTGGGCTGTAGTGGTGCCAGGGGACAGCCACCCCCGGCCCATGGGGCTCCACTGGAGTTCGAAGGCTGCAGCAGCTCCGAGGTCAGATGTTGTTTGGGGCACCTTTCCAGCCCCCCTTGCCAGCCCCCCTTGCCAGCCTTGGCTGTGCCCCTCCTCCCCTGCGTGGGCCACCAAGCTAGAGGTGTCCCCAGGGGGAGACCCATCGCCTCAGCTCGGCCCAAACGCTCCCACCCCGGGCACCCCTGGCTGACTCCAGACAGCCCCGGCCCCGCTCCGATCCCCCTCTCCACCCTCCAACTCCTCTTCCTGCCGGCGGGACCCCGCTGCGAGGTCCCGCACCCCGAACGGGGCCGGGGGCCGGGTGGCAGCAGGTGGGGGGTCAGCGCAGCCCCCGTTGTGCTTTTTA
>VZTH01003866.1:0-32191 GCA_013397815.1 Aleadryas rufinucha | reverse complement strand
CCGGTACTGCCCCGGTACTGCCCGTACAGCCCCTGGTGTTGCTCTCGGTACAGTCACCGGTACTGCCCCGGTACTGCCCCTGGTGTTGCTCTCGGTACAGTCACCGGTACTGCCCCGGTACTGCCCGTACAGCCCCTGGTGTTGCTCTCGGTACAGTCACCGGTACTGCCCCGGTACTGCCCGTACAGCCCCTGGTGTTGCTCTCGGTACAGTCACCGGTACTGCCCCGGTACTGCCCTGGTACTGTCACCGATACTGCCTCCGGTACTGCCCCTACTGCCTCCGGTGCTGCCCCTGGTTCTGCCTCCGATACTGCCCTTGGTGCTGCTGCCCTCCCGCTGCTAACGGTGCAGCCCTGCCTGCGTCCTGCTGCGCCTGCCCTCCTGTGCTGCCTGTCCTGTCCGGCCCTGCCCGGGGCCACCGCCCGGGGCCACCGCCCGGCTCTCTCTGCTGCTGCCTGTCCCGCCCTGCCCCTGCACACACACGCACAAACACACACACGAACATGCGTGCACCTGGTCCCACACACACCGGGGCTTGAGGATGCTGAGGACGGACTCGCCAGAGCCGGGTTGGGGTCCTTCCCGGGTCACAAGAGCTACAGGCAGGCGGTAGGGGTGGACAGAGACCCTGTCATAACCCAGGGAGAAGAGGGAACAGGACATCTTGGGACAATCAGTACCTGGGAACATGGGCAGCATCAGCCTCACCAGCAGAGCTGGCTTCTCCCTGTCCTGTCAGTGGGGAAACTGAGGTACAGGGCAGCCTGACCCCGTGCACAGCTGCCAGTTTCCATATGGCCATTGGAGCCAGAGACACCCTGGTGTGGGGCATCACCCCAAAGCGAGGATACTCCTGGTGAAGGACACAGATGTGGCACCCAAAGGAGGTGGCTGGGAGACAGCAGGAGGGGCCCTCAGGGTGGTTCCTGGAGACCTGAAGGGATCCACACCTGCAGTTGCTCTGAAAAGCCACATCCAGGCCCCACGTATGCCTGGTGACACAGATGCACGGCAGTGACACAAGGGTCTGTGGCAGCCAGACATCCCCACGTGGTGTGTCCCCATGGGAGAAGAGGCAGCCGGATGAAGGATGGATGAAGGGCAGAGCTGTAAGGGAGCTGGGACATCTCCCGGCTGACCTGAACCCACGGGTGTGATGGTCAGGTAAAGCTCAGTCCCGAAGGGAGAGCCACCAAGCCAGCTAAGGATAACTTTCAGTGAAACAAAAATAACAATCACTTTGCAGCTTTGATGAGAAGGCTTTAAACGTGCCATGGCCATGAGGGAGGGCTACACAGGCTGCCTGAGGGTCTGGCTCTCGGCTCTCTACTAAGAGGGTGTTTTGAGTAAACACAGACACATTGCCAGTTGAAATGTCAGAAGCCATCTGATCAGACACTCGAGCATCTTCCTGGCATTTATGGCTAATCTGCTAATTAGTCAAGAAAAGCAGTCTCCTCCTTTGATGTAAGGGAGCAGCAGCTGGGAACAGCACAAAGATAAAACAGATTAACTCTGCCCCATCCCCAGAACTCACATGTGCTGGCACAGCGGACAGGTCCAAGTGTTTCCCTGACTACCTCCAGGTAGTGGGGCAGGAAGCAGTGAGCCCTCCAGAAGAGGAGGAGGCGGCGTGTAAGCCTGGCACAGTCGCGGCTCACTGGGCGCTCGTTTGGATGCAAGGCAGGTGTCTGTGCGCCGCGCAGGCAGGTGGAGTCTTGTCTGAAGGCATCGGGTTGCACGGGTAACACACTGTGCCTCTCCTGCTCCCTTTCGCTTAGGTAAAATCTCTTCTTTAAGTGCTTGTATTGTTACTCTTTAACTGACAGTGCAGTGCTCGGTCCAGCTGGAGCTCACTACACAGGCAGTGACACGGGAAGAGCGCGCAGGACAGGGAGTGCTCAGGACACCGTGTGAGCAGCGGTTGCTCAGGCAAGAGCTCAGCCTGTCACAGGAACAGCCCTTCTCCCCTGCCCAGAATTACTTACCAGACCTGTTCCATGACGGAAACTACTGCACAAGAAAAGATGATCCGTCCTTTGCCTCACTCAGTAGAGTTCAGGACGAGTCTTATTGAGGCTGCAGTTCCAACCCGTTTAAAAGAGGAAAAAAAATAGCAAAATCTTCACAGAAAAAACCCACAACCTTGATCTATTTTGGACGTGAAAGGAGGTTAATATTTGGATATTAACCTCCCCTCGGATCAGGGTCCATTTACAGTCACGAGAGGAACAAACGCAGAGCAGCAGGAGAGCTGGAAGAGCAGAGCTTCAGCCAGCAGCTGCAGCCCCACCACCAGTGCTTACAGGGTGACCTCCAGTGGGATGAGGAAGACATGACAAACTTCCAAGTTACATGAAGTTACACCTTTATTTTAAACCCATCTTTGTGCATTATCAAGGAGCAGAAAGAGGAAAGAAGAGGATCCTTTGGAGCTTCCCATTACCACCACTCCAGAACAGCCACAGAGCCACGGGATTTGAGGCTGGTTACAACACGAGTCGACTGCTGCCTGTTTGGAGAGAGAACTGTGACCGCCAGCTCCACTGAGCCGAAGGGAGCTATGTGCACATGATGCCAGACGGAGCTATATCCTCGCAGTCCTACATTCAACCCCCCTGACGGGCTCAGCAGAAGGACTCTTCAGGCACAGAAATGGCTGGCCCAGCCCTGTACCCTGCTGTCTGTATGCTCATGAGCCCTGGTGATGCTGGCAGCTGCTGGGGGATTCCACATCAGGTCCTGTCTCCCCTTCGTACCGGTCAGAACAACCTGCACCCAGCACACAGGCAGGTGTCCGGCCCACTGCCCAGGCAGCTGCACCCCTGGGCACCTGAAACCTGGCTGGGAGAGCAGCCCCTCACTAGGGCTCACTGACAGCACACCAACAGTTCTTGCTCAAGCACAGGCTATTCCCATCTTCCAAGAACCTCTAAGGAGTACAGCCTGGCAGCCTCTGGCAAGGCAACTTGTTAAAACACATTTTCAGACAGCTACAATCACACCCAGTAATAACAGTCCACTCCTCCTTGCCCGCCCGTCACACCTCTGTGAGCCCCCTTGTTCAGCAGCAGCTGTGCAGCCACAGCCCCGGGCTGGTTTCCGCAGCTCCCCCGAGCCACGCGCGGTGCTGCTGCCTCAGGGCCCCCCTGGCATCGCCCCGGTGGAGCGAGGGTGCTTCCCTGTGCTGCCAGCTCCCCGGCCTCCACCCTGCTTCCTCTTCATCTGGCCCTGCGAGTCCGCTTTCAGTGTTTCAGTCCAGAAGGCATCGAAAGACCCTGGAGCCTGGTACCCTGGCTCCTGAGGATCCAGGGCATCTTTGCTGAGTAGGACACATATGGCAGGAATGTTTCTCTTCACTGTCAAGGCATCGAGGCCTGCCTCAGGCACAATGGGTTCCCAGATTTCTTCGATCTGTTTGAAGAGCACTTTGGTGATCTGGTGCAGCTCCTTGAGCCTTCGTTTCATGATTTCCACACAGGTGATGGTCTTGCTGACGGCCTTGCCTGAGCCAGTGAAAAGAATCTGCCTCACCGAGTCCTGCTCCATCTTGCTCATGGCATAGCCCATCAGATTCCTAATTTTGCTCCCGTCCTTCACCTTCATTTCAATAATATCAGCGGGCAGGTCAGTGAAAGGAAGAGGACAAGGTTTCTCCACAATTTTGGTCTTCTTATAGTTCTCCATTCTGCAGTGCTAGAAAGGAAAAGGGACCCATGAACACCCAGCCCACTGTAATTGCTGCCCAAAGGAATTCTCACCACTGTTAGGTACAACCTTTCCTCTGAAGGGCACTCTGAGCTATCAAGAGCTGGGAATCCTGAAAAGGCATAACCAAAAGATTAGCCCAGTCCTCATAAGGACATACCTACAACATGAATGTTACCACAGGGCAGCCTGAGCCTTGACAGGCAGGCTGTGAAAAAAGCAGCATTGGTGTTGTGGGCCTAAACAGGATGACTTAAAACCATCGCTGCATCTCAACAGAGGACAGACCACACAAGTGAGCTGGAGTTACTGAGAGCAGAACTCGGAGGATGCTGGCTACAGCTGCACCACAACATGCACAGGATGAATTCAAGCACAGTTTATGTGCAGCACCTCGTGTTGCAGAAACAGGCTCATGGGAGCCTGGCCAGCCCAGATGAGGGTAAAACACCGCAAATTACAGAGGAGATGGTAAGGCACGGGTTGCAGGAACAAAAAAAAGGTTTCCTCGAGGGAAAGACAGAAAGGTCAGGTCTCACAGCTGCCGTCTCTGCCAAGGCAGGTGCCATCCCGACCTAAGTCTGCCTGACCTGTGCAGGGCACTCCACGTCCCCACCGCACAGCCCAGTCACCCGCAGGCTCCTGAGTCCCGAGCACCCAGACCCGGCACCCCGCAGCCCATCCTCCGCAGGCACACGGCAGCGCGGAGCCCCCGCTCCGAACGCTGGAAGCACACGAGGCCTTCACCCCCACACGGCCGCTAAGGGCATCGGTGGCTGGGGGCGCGGGAGGCCGGGCCCGGGGCCCGGGAGCCCGTGGGGAGCCGGGAAGCCGCGGTGGGATGCGCGAATGCCGCGGTGGGACTCAGGGATGCCCCGGTGGGGTGTTGGGCGTGCAGGACCCTCGCTCACCTGCGGCCGCCTCAGCGCGCCCTTCGACACAAGATGGCGGCCGGCGCCGGGAGCGCGCAAGCGCGACGCGGGTAGGCGGGGCTCAGCACCGGGGCCACGCCCCATTGATCACCTGCCTGTGTGGGCGGGGCCACAGGCGGGGCGATCCGCGGGCCCCGCCCACCCCCCGGTCCCGGGCCATGGGGCGGGCCCGGGACAGCGCCGGCTCCCACCGGGACATCCCGCTCTCCCTGCACCGGGAACAGCCACTGTGTCCCTGTGCGCGCACACCAAAGCGCGTGCGTGAGCTCCCACCCGTACCTGAGCTCCTCAGGCGTCTGCAGGGAGCCGGGGGTGTTCTGCAGGCCTGCAGCCCCCACTGGGGTTTGACAACCAGTGAGGTTGCTGATCAGGGAGAGTGCAGGGACCAGCAAGCTCTTCTGGGCCTCCTGTGGGAATTCTGCCCCATTCCTAAAGGACTCCCAGCTCACACTCAGCTGGTCAGTGTCTCACCAACCTGAGACCCTTGCAAAAGCATGGCCTTGGAAACTCCAGGCTACAACCAGACCAGAAAGGCACAGCTTGTGCCCCTCTAGGGAAAGAGCCAGCATGGGCTTTGGCTTGCAGCAGCCTCAGGAAAGCAGAGGCAGGATAAAGGCAAAAACCACTGCCTCCTCTCAGCAGAGAGATGGGAGAATGGCAAGGCAGAAAAGCTCTGTGAGACCAGATTCCCTTGGGCACAGGCAACTCAAACGAACAGGAAGAGTGAGGAAGATTGGGGCACAGTCTATGGAAGACTGTGCAACTGGAAGGGATTTACCTGCCCTTGGCCCAAGGCTGAAAGGAACCACTGGCCATCTCCTGGAGGCTGCCAAGAGATCACTGCCTGGGGAAAAACCCCCCAGTCTGTGCCAGGAGCAGTCCTCACACCCAGGGAGAGACAGACAACCCAGTCAGCGTTCCATGATTTTACTGTGGCCCACAGAAGGAACAGAAAGGGGTTTTAAAATATGTAGAAACGAAGATGCATTTCAGGGAAGTGCAAGATTTGCAAACAGTGGCAGATTAAGGAGCAGTGTGGCTTCAGCTGGGGGCTGGCACAGCTCTATGCAGAGCTCGGTGCCTCAGGATCCTGCTGTGTCACTCCAGCATGCTTGTGCCAAGTGAGAAGGAGCCGGGACCAGCAGGATGCAAGCTGTGCCACAGGGGCCCTGGCTCGCTGCACACCCAGCTCTGCCATCACTCTGACACAGGTTTCGCTTGCTTGGCCACTTCCAGACGCGTCAGGATTTCATTCCACTGCACAAACTGCTTAGAGAGAAGCAGGGTCTGGACATGACACTTAAGGAAAGTAATGTGAAAACTGCGAAGAAGAAACCAAGGTCAGAGCATCCCAACAGCACCATTACAATCCTGATTCCTTGGGAGAGACCCAGGGCACCATGTTGTTGAAAGCCTACATGGATTCAATCCATCCAGTGTCTGAGCCACTGCACAGCACCAAACACCCATGGGAGTCCAGGAGGCACTTCTGAACACTGTGTACCACTGCAATGCAAGGGCTTTCTACACAGCTTCCCTACCCACCTTGGTTTCAGGATGTGCCTCAGCACTGGGATCCTAGGCAGACAGGACAGGGACACAGGTGTCACCACATCAGAAGGGCTCTTAAACTCAGGGCTGGAGATCCAACAGGATCCAACAGGATCAGCCCAGAGGGAAGGGGTCAGTTCAGCTGTTCCAGGCCTGAGGCTCAAAGGATACCATTTTGTTGTAGTCCTCAAGGAGTGTCTTGACACTGTCAGTGAGATCGTGACGTTTCTCCTGCAAAGAGGAGAGACGCAGTGCCTGAGCAATACATAAGCTGAAGGACATCTACCCTTCCCAATCCCCGACAGCATGGCAGGAAACTCATCCAAGGACAGCACTGAGATCAGCGCTCAGGCCCTGGCTGTGGCTGCTCGCTGCAGCTGGTCAGGTTTCCACAATCAAGAGAAAGGTCACAAACACTGGTGCTATGAAGCGCTCCTAGGCTTGCACTGCTGCCTGCCTCTCCCCAGCATCCAGGCTTTGCTTGCCCCAGAGGAGAAACTCATAGCAAAATGCTGAAAGTGATCATTGGGAACTGCCCATGCTACTCACTGCCAGCTCCAGGAGAGCTCAAACAGGGAGGGAAAGGGTGAAGTGACAGGGTGACAGTGTCAACAACGTTCCAGAGACTAGGACACTGGAGGGGTGCAATGCTTCACTTCAGTGTCTCAGTGAAAGGGGGAATTCAAGATGGTTAAACCCACTGCTGCTTAATATGTGTCACTGAAAGCTGTTTTTATCAGGGTTATGGTAGGCAGATTTCCAACTTGGACTCAGTTGACAAAAATCCTGGCTCCTTTTCCCCCTTGGAATACTGAAACTTCTTTAAGACTGTAGTAGACTGCAGTATGCAAATTCTGTCTGCAAAAAACTGCCATAAATGAGCAATCCCAGCAGCTGCAAGTACAGGGGTGTCAGTACAGCCACTTGCAAAAGGTCCCTGTGCCCTTCTAGTCCATACTGATAGGAATATTCACGGTACCTGCTGCTGTATGTGGATCTGTGAGAGCCGCTGCAGTTTGGCTGCATGGTCAGGAACCGCTGGAAGCACAGAGGAGAAATTAGTTTGGGTTGTTTGACAGCACATGGGAATAGTTCCCAAAACAAGGCCCATTCCTCCTCTGTGAGCACAGCATGGCAGAACTCCACTCACTGAGTGCAAGTGCCCCACACTAGAGATAAACCTCATATAGGATTAAAAAAACTACTTAACTACCCTGCACATGGCAGGAGCTCAGGGATGCCCCCAGCAAGGGCTACTCAAGAACTACATCAGAGTAAACCACTTGGGTAGCAGATGAAAAGGCATCTCTGTCTGCGCCAGGAACAGGGATGTTCTGGATTTAAAAGAGCTCACAGGAAGGAGTAACCTGACAGACTCCACCCTCTTTGGCACACTGCTGTCTCCAGCCTGCTTCACAAGCTACTCTATCACCTCCTTGACCTCCTTGCAAGGGAGGTTAGAGCAGCATGAGGCAGGAGCAGACCAAGTTTGTACCCAGTTTGCTCTTACACCACTAAGCTGTCCTATTCTCTAGTCTCAGGCTCAAGAGAAAAGAACGAAAACAGGACAGGCCACAGCTTAGCAGGGGGCATTTGCAGCTCCAGCTTGCAGAAGAACGTGCATACCTTGGATACTGGTGCTGTCCAAGATGGGCTGGAGGTTCTTCACCTGCTCCAGAAGGGCTGCACGGGCAGGAATAGCCTGTTCCTCTGTTGTGGGGGGACAAGAGGCAACATCAGTAAACACAAAATACTGCTTTGACTTTTCACAAATAGTGGGAATTCTCCAGCTGATCTGTCTTTACAGAAAGGGGCTTGTACATGCTTTTATTTACACTTTGTGCTGCATGTTCCTGGGTCTTGATTCACATCATTTTCATGCAGGAGAATCTCCACCAAGTTGTAATGACAGGACAAGGAGTAATGGGTACAAATTGAAAGAGGGGAGATTTAGGCTGGGTATTAGGAAGAAATTCTTCACTGTGAGGGTGGTGAGACACCGGCACAGGTTGCCCAGGAGATTGTGGATGCTCCAAGGCCAGGTTGGATAGGGCCCTGAGCAACCTGGTCAGGATGGGGAGGTGCCCCTGTCTATGGCAGGGTGGGACGGGACTGGATGCCTCTTAAGGTCCCTTCCACCCCCTTAACATTCCATGACTCTATGAAATTCCATTCACAGACTATACTATCAAAGTTTGATCAAATTCCCTGGGTCAAAAGAGGACAAGGCTAGGGGGTGTTGAAATACACCCAAATGTCTTCTATTTTTGTCACAGCCTGGAGAATTCTGGAAGTGGGGTGAGGAAACCACTCTAGCTCCAGCTTTTCTTACCAGCCTTTGATCAATCTGGGGCTAAAGTGAATGATCAATATGGGAGAGATCAGAGCTGACAAAACTGCAGTGTAGCTGTGCAAAAGGGAGCACTGAGGGTGACAGACATCGTTGTACAAAGCATCTCTCTGATACCTCCACAGGGCATGCCGTGCCCTGTCTTTGCAAGTAACGAAAAGAAATCCATCCTGATCCATCTCAGGTAAAGGACACTTTTCTGCAGCGCTACAAAAGCCTCCTGTTTCCCCTTGTTTCATGCCATACCTGCCAGGATGAACTGCAGCTTCATAGCGTCTGGAACAGCCATCCTATCAATGTACTGGGGGTCAAGGTATTTTATTACATCTTCAACTGGAGGGATGAACAGGTTTGGAGACAAAGGTAGGGGAGATGTTATGGCCTTCACAAGTGCAACCTCCCCCCCCATGCCACGTATCAGATTACTTGCAAACACTCCTCACTTAGCTGCTGTATCCCCGCCCCCCCAATTCGTTAATTTCTATGTGACTTTGGAGCACTGTGGCCAAGAACTGTCAAATGGCTTGAGCCAGGAAACCACTGCCTCAGGAACAACTGCAAATCCTGCTTTTTGTCTGGATAATGACACCAAAGGTGAGTGAAATCTGCTTCCTCCCACCCTCAGGACAAATCCAGCCAATAGACGCCCACCCTGGTCCTTAAAATCATCCATAAATACATGGTTTATGCTTTCATATTGAGCAGCCACTGCAGACTTGGACCACAATGACCCTCCCTGCCCCTCCTGTGACAACACACAGCAAAAAACCTGACCAAGAAGCAGCTTTGCAGGACAAAGTACCCCCCAGTTTGGAGGCAGCTCCCCAGATCAGTCCACTGACTGTGAACCTTATTGGTTCCTCCACACACAGAGGGCAGAGCTACTTCAGCATGCCCAAGAAGTCCAAGTGTGCAGGAATTCATTTCAGGAGCTCATGCTCAGAGAACCTTCAGGGGCTGCATTACAGGTAGAGCAAATCCTGGCACTGACACGGGCAGATGGACATTAAGCAAATAACAGGCTGCAGCGATCCGTTTCCCACCTCCGACTGCTGAGATGGAGGATCGCGAGCACAAAAACCTCTCTCTGTTACTTATTTCTGTGTCAAACACGCAAAATAAGGGCCCAAAATCAAGAGGTGTGGGGAAGGGAACGGTGCTTTAGTTTAGAGCAGCGAAACACCACGGTTTGGAGCTCCCCCCTCCCGCCCTCCGCGATTCTCTCCCTTCCGCGAGACCCGCTCACTTTTCTTAAAAAGAATTTTGATCCTCTCCCTCTTGCCGGCGATGTTGTTCAGCGCCACCTGCACCTTCACCAGCTCGTCCGCAACCTGCAGAGGCACAGAGGGAGGGGACGGGGCTGTCAGGCCCCGCCGGGCCGCGGCACCCCAGGCCCCGCCGGGCCACGCCAAACGGCCCCCGGCCGCTCTCCGCAGCTCCCCCCTGGCACCTTTCGCGGCCCGCATCCCCCGCCGCCGAGGCCGACGCGCTGCTCCAGCTCCTCCAGCCGCCACTGCAGCCGCCGCATCTCCGCAGCGCCCGCCGCCATCTTCGTGCCGGGCGGAAGCGGCCGCGCCTCACTTCCGGCGCGCCCCGGCGGTTGCCACGGCGGAGCGTTGCTAAGGGCCGCGGTTGCCATGGAGACGGGAGAGGAGGCCGCGGATGGCGGAGCGGGGCCCCTCTCGGAGGATGCGGGGCGGTCGATGGCGATTTGCACTGCAGAGGGAGGCGTCCAGCCCTCCCGCTGCTCGGGAGGGCGGTCGATGGCGGCTTCATTCCGGCGTGGTCCTCCAGGAAAGAGGCGCTCGGATGTATTAAAAGGAATTGATATAGCGATCCGTGTGGATGCAGGCCCTTTGAAATCCGGGAGGCTGCCGCGGGCTTTCCTCCAGGCCTCTGTCTGCCCGCGTTCACCTTTCTCTAATCGACTGCCACAGGTGACACTTGCAAAGAAGAGAAGCACTAATGAATGGTGCAGCCAATCCCAGCCCCACCGCTGCCTTCAGCTGGCACTCACAATTACACGGATCTCTGACAGAGATGAAATTAATTCATAGTAGCAGCATCCACCACAGAAAAAAGTCCAGGTGGTTTCCCAACTGCAGAGCAGGAAGTATCCTAGAGTGCATCAGGAAGAGTGTGGCCAGCAGGTCAAGGGAGGTGATCCTGCCCCTCTACTCAGCCCTGGTGAGGCCACATCTGGAGAGCTGTGACCAGTTCTGGGCTCCTCCAGACAAAAAAGACAGGGAGCTACTGCAGAGGGTTCAGCAGAGATCACAAAGATTATTTGGGGTCTGCAGCATTTCTTTGCTGAGGAGAAACTGCAGGAGCTGAGCCTGTTCAGCCAGGACAAAATACTGAGAGGGGTTCTCACTCATGCATGTAAATATCTCAGAGACAGGTGTCAGAGGGGATGGTGCCAGACTCTTCTCCATGGTGCCCTGTTACAGGATGAGAAGCAATGGCCATATCCTAAAACAGAAGGAAGAACTTATTTATGTTGAGGGTGGCAGAGCACTGGAACAGCTGCCTGGGGATGTCGTGAAGTCTCCATCTCTGGAGACATCCAAACACCACCTGGACAGGTTCCTGTGTCACCTGCTCCAGGTGACCCTGCCTTGGCAGAGGGGTTAGACTGGGTGATCTCCAGGGGTCCCTTCCAGCCCTGATGATTCTGTGATTCTGTGAATTTTCAAAACATCTTTTGATGGCATTCTCTGTATCCCAAGGCTCAGCCTGCAACTGCCCCATCACGTCCACGTGACTTCAGCAGTGCCAGGATGAGCATGGGGCTGGGTGTTGCACTGCCATACCCCAGGCACCAGGGAACAACAGGTCAAGGTTCCAGGCCACTCTTTTAGATAAAACCCATCTGCTAATAGCAGGTACTTTGCTAACATGGCTGGTAATGTGGGATGGATGGCTGTGGGGAACCTTCCCATTGCCCTTTGCTGAAAGCCAAACCCCACCGTGCTCTGAAAAATCTTTGTCCTTATAGGAGTGGTCCTACTGAGAGCTGTACAGGCCTACCAGGATGCAGGAGGGAGCTGTGGGGTGGCCCAGTGCCCCAGGGGCCCCGATGCCCCCCCATAGCACCTGCAGGAGCTGTGCAGAGCACTCGGGCAGCAGGAGAAAGCCGAGGCTTCGTGTGTGCTGCCTTTTCTTCCCAAGGATCGATAACTGGGATCTTCAGAGGGGAAGAGCTGAGCTTTGTTCCACAAAGACGACAAATAGAAATGGCTTCATTAGCAGAAGCGCCCGGGGGCTGCAGAAGGGGCCAGGGGCTGCAGGGGGGGCTGAGGGCTGTGCACACAGAGATGGTCTGTGCTTAGAGAGTACCTGCTCTACTGCACCCAGCGCGATGGGCAATGCCCCAAATACACAAATGCCTGTACTAGAGGGTCCCACGCCACCCAGTACACTGAGATGAGAAACTGAGGCAGTCCTGGGACTCAAGCACTGGTGGGCTTTGGGACTGTCCCATCCACCCTTTAGAGTGCCATCCAATTTGCAAGCCTTGGAACAGAGCTGTAGCCACAGCACTGACTGCCCACAGCCCAGCACATGGAGCCTATTCCCTGCTCCTTGGGAATGAGAGGAGGCCTCTGACCACATCCCCATCCCTGGAGCCTGCAGGGGCACACGGATGCAACCATTTGCCTGCGGCCCAGTGCTGAAGCTGGATCCAGTGCTCCTCCGGCTGGGCTGGATTGTCCCCTCATCCTCCAGCTTCTCTCTCCTGCTCAATTACAGTCCCTGCAGGACACGGGGAAGCAGGCATCAATCACGGCTAGTTACTCAGGTGACAGCAGCTGTGTCCCCAAGCTCCCCAGGGAGCATGGAAACACACATCACCCTCTGAGCCTGGTAATGAGTGGGGACGCGGGCCTGCATGTGCCCTGCTGGCTCCCTGGGGCTGCGGTGCTCGATGAGCTGTGGCCAGCACTTCACAGCAGTGACAAGGGACACAAGACCCCAATTAAGGCTGCATCAATCCCACTCCAGCTCTTCGTGGTACACTCACAAACACTCCCTCCCCTCTCTCCTCTACATACACACACTCCCCTTGTTCATGAACCTTCCCCCAACCCCGGTCGTCAGACCACAGGCGTGGACCTGCCAGACCACCTGTCTTCTGCAGGGGTTTTGTGTCACCCCCATGTCCTCAACACGTCCCCAGCGTGACACTCCCACCCTCCGTGCCACCCCCGTGTCCCGAGGCTGGGTCCGGGGTGGGCAGCGTTGCTGCAGCACCCTGGACAGCGACAGCGCTTCCCGGGTGGGCTCGGGGGTCTGGCCAGGGGCTGCCTCTGGCGGGCTGGGGGTGACCCTTGCCCTGGGAATTCGCGCTGGAGATGTCGGCGGGAGTCTGGATCGTGGCTGTCGAGGGACTGGGGCTGTTCCTGAATGACTGGGGATGTCCTCGAGGGGCTGCGTTGGGCCTGCCCCCGGGGAACTGTGTCCCCGGGAGGCGGGGTCTGGCTTCAGGAGGGACTCTCAAACAGGAGTTTCCGTCCCCATAGATGCCAAGGACCCGGCTTAATTGATGCTGGGATGGACCTGTCTTCGTGGCTGCCTCTGGCAGGAGTGACTGTCCCCTTGGGAGTCCCTCGTGTCTCTTCAAATGTACAGGTGGCTGCACACGTGTGGAAGTCCATGTGTGAGCAGTGTGACAGTGTGAGTGTGCATGCCACTGAGTTTGTACAAGGGAGCACAAGCGACCACCCATGTATGTGTCTGTGGTGGTGCCTCCCAGCTCCACCACGGTCACCTGTGTCCTCTGTAAGCACTGCTCAGGTACCAGGCTGGCCCAGCACTGCTGGCATCTCACCAGCTGCAACCTCACAGCCCCGTGGCCACAGCCTCAGCAGCTCCAGGGATATGTTCCTTTCCCAGCACAGGCAGCCTAACAGGATTCCCACCCCTGGGTGAGCTGCCACTGGGGGCTTGTGGGGGCAAGCAGCCCCACAGCCTGGCTGGCACAGCTGGAGTTGGTGCCCTGTCTGATCCAGCCCATGTCTGAGGGCTTTGGTGGGTGTGGGGCACCTGTTTGCAACTCAGAGCTCCCAGAAACTGAGCTGGAGGCAAGCATGAAGGGGGCTGTGAAACCTCAGGCACTACAGCTGTTACCCCAGGGTATCACAGGCTGTCGGGGCGTTCTGCATCTCCAAACTGGGCCCTGGAGCTTGGTGAGTGGCACCATGCCCTGCATACCACCCTCAGCACTGGTTTGGTTCAGAAGTCCATTTCCTTTAATAGATACACAGAGTCGCGTGGCTGCGGTAGGAGCGCGGGGAACAGGCCGGTGACGCCAAGCCCCCCGCGCTGAGGTAGAGGCGAGCGTTGCTCCACGCTCACCTGCTTTGGCACCCTGGGGAACAAGCGGGTGGAGGAGGTGCCCGCCCAGCCCCAACGAGGTAGTTCGGAGTGCCCTCCGTCTCCCTGTCACCCATCTGGGGACCCCGGCACCCAGGCAGTCTTTGGTAGTGGGGGGGACTCTGCCAGGCCTCCCTGCCCTCCCCCCACCAACAACCCCCACCCTGACGTTAACCCCCAACCCCAGCCCCACCCCAATAAGCTCCACCCCCACCATTCCCACCAATATCCCCATTATTTGCCCCCCCAGGGTGATCCCCCTGAGCTGAGGACCTGGGGGGCTGAGATGCCACCACCCTGGGGGTGTCTCAGGGCAGAGGCAGCAAGCCCAGGCAGCGCAGGAGGGCTGGGTAGGGGCGTCTGCAGTGGGTAGGGGGTGCAGTATATATACAGGGGCTGCAGTGTATGGGGGCTACGGTTTATAGGGGATGCAGAGTATCGTGCCTGCAGTGTTTGCGCGGAGGGTGTGTATGGAGAGGTAACGTGGGCACCAAGGGTGTGGGCAGGGGATGCAGTGTACGTGTTGAGGCGTATACAGGGGCAGCAGCGCGTGCATTGAGGTGGGTGAGGGGCTGCAGGATGTAGGGGATGCAGCATGCAGGTCCCGGGGGTCCCCCAGGCAGCAGGGCAGCGGGAGATGTATGGGGGTCACCTGGGGGTGGTGCCTTGGGAAGGAACTTTTGTGTGTGTGTGCGTGTGTCAGAGGGCACGCATGGGCATAAGGGACAAAAGGGCCCACATGGGTGTTCACAGCCTTGCATGGACACAGCTCAGTATTGCAGCAAGAGGCACCTTTGGGTTCCCCATCCCACCCTGGTGGCCCAGCTGGGTCCCACAGCCCAGCCCCCCCGACCCTGGGCACCCCAGGCTGCTTTCAGGGGGGGGGCCACATCTGCCTTACGGCGAGGTGCTAGTGGGAGTGTGGCTTTGAGAGGAGGCTGGGAGCAGGGGGTTTGGGGCAGGCATGGGGTTGGGACGGGTCTGGGTGCTCCCTCCACCAGGTGCCAGGGTGGCTGAGGGCCGGCGGGCGAACAGGACACCTGGGGGACAAGAACAAGCAGGTTAGGGCAAGCCCAGGGTTGGGGGATTTGCTCACCTGGCCCCCAGCACCCAGGCTGGGGAGTGTGGGATCAAGACTCATGGGGGCTGCAGCCCCCTCTCACCTGTGGTGTCTCCCCCAACCCTGTCATCCTCACCTGCGTGGGGCAGCCTCTGGGGTGGCCCAAGGCCCACTTGGCTGGCAGCCCCACATGCTGCTTAGCCCTGACCTTTCCGGCTCATTAAATATTTAAGTTCTGAAGGCAAAGCCATTGATTTTAATTGTGGGGTGTCTCAGCAGGACAGGCATGGATCTTGGGGTCATGGGATGGGCTGCTTAGTCAGGCCGGTGCACACTGGCACCCCAAAGGATCCTCTGCTCCAGCAAAGTAGCCCAACATCTTTCCCTGCACCATGCTCTGCAATCAGCCAAGCCCCATACCAAGCCAGAGACCCTCTGGGCACACAAGCATTGGGGTGACCCCAAATCCAAGCCCGGCCTGCGGCACCCTGGGGTGTGGAATGACCTTAGGCGCAGGGTCACTTCTCAGCCAGAGTCCATCCATCTGTCCATCTATTCATCCCCCTCTTTGGCCCTTCATTGCTAGTACCTGCTTTGGGCCAATTTCCATCCTTGTCAACCCCCTCCTTCTCCGGCTCCCTCTCCCCAAGCCCTGCCACTTCATTACGATGGATTTTATAGTAAAGACATCAGATTGAAGAAAGGACTTGCTGGCCAGGCAGTGGCTATAAGTTATTGGATTTCCCGGCCGCAATTACACAGGCCAAGCGGCCCTTCTATTTACCTGTGTAGACAACTCCATTTATTTCTATTGACATGTTGATACTGCTAATGCCGTTGGTGGACAGGTTCAATGCGGTCTCCTGTCTGTCATCTGGGCAAAGGAAATACCAATATGAGTGTTAAGCGAAACAGAAACAAGAACCTGTCCGACACAGACAAGCCAGGACCCAGTCCCCCTGGGCATCCACACTCCTCTCCAGTCGCTGCTGCTGCTCCCACCTTGGGTGCCAGGGAAAGGAATGACCCAGGCTGAGGTGCTGTGTATCGTTACCTCGGTTGGAGATCTTGACGTTCATGGGGAACTGGGAGGCCACGGCCAGGAGGTTGTGCTGAAGAGCGTGTTGCACCAGCCGCTGCTGCTCCTCCGCTGTCAGGGCCACCTTCTTCTCCGGGGGCTCCCCTGTCTCCAGCTTCTCCCGCAGCTGCTCCAGCACCACTGCCTGTGAGGCAGCTGCTGCTTGGGCAGCTGTGAGATGGTGGCTGGCCAGTCCCACTGGGATAGCGATGCGCCCTGGCACTGATGCTGCCAGCATTCCGTCCTCTGCAACGACCAAGACAGCTCAGTGGGTCCCTCACTGCCACCCCATCTCACCATCCCCAGTTGGTGCCAACTCCACCCCATCAGCAATGGGGCAGGGCAGGCCACCACTCCCAATACCTGGGCTTGGTCCTCCCCCAAAGCCAAGGGAAATACACTTGTTTCACTCCCTGAAAGGGACTGAAAGAACAACATTGTTCCTATTTTCCCCAAGCAAAAAGGACAAGAGCAGACAGGGAACATCCCCGCTGCTGGAGCAGTGTCCATCTCTGGGAAGAGATGGTCGCCACAAGGCAGATGAGATCCTCACCCACCTTTCTTAACACTGTGCACTTGGCCGAGCTGGCCACAGCTGTGTGTGGAGATGCTAAGAGCCGGCAGAGGCATTTTCGGGGTGCCCAGCAGGGTTGGGGTGCTGGCTGGCGGGTAGTTGAAGAGTGCTGTGCCGAAAGTCTGCCTCCGCCCCTCCCGACGGTTGCTGTCGATGGCAGCTTGGAGCTCTCCCGGAGAGCTGAGCGCCCGCTTCTCACATTCGTAGGGATACAGGTACTTCATGTATCTGCACAGGGAGAGAGCCAGGGGGAGATCCAGCATCCTGCGCCTCCCAGCCAGCCCCGCGCTGAGCAAAGAGCCCTTGGGAAGGGGCAGAGCCCTCTGACTACTTTTGTGGTACTCCATGTCAGACCCCACCCAGGGCTCTGGGACATCCGGGCCAGGGGGTGCCCCACGGCAGGTGACCCCTGCCTGCTGCCACTGCCGGGCACTCACTGTGTGCGGAGGGTGAAGGCAGCGCTGGTGATGGAGGTAGGTAGGTTGAGGCCCTTGGTGATCTCCCGCCAGATCTTCTTGTTGATGACTTCGACCAGGCCACCCTTGTCTGTCACCAGCTGGTACAGTGTGTACAGGTCCAGCACTTGCTTGGCCATGATGGGGATGCGGTTCACTGGTGTCCCTTGCGGAGGCACACAAGGGACAGAAGAGGATGTGGGGGGCTGCCCACAGGGGCCCTTATTACCTGGGATCACAGCCCCATCTTCCCCCCACTGCCACTGCAGGTACCCACAATGGGAGGCGCATCTCTCCGTGCCCAGGTGAGCACCCATGGGCACCTGGGGTGCAAGCAGAACCCCAGGGTGCCTGTGAGAGTGGCACTGTGCCCAAAAGCAGGGGAGACCTCAGCATGCTGGCACAGGGTCACCTTTGATGGAGCTGTCAGTGGGGCCGGGTATGTTCTCATCTGAGATGTTGAGCCACAGTGGGATAGGCAAAGTGCCTCCTTCAGACACCCTTCGATAAGGTTGTCTCTCTACAATTCTTAGAGCTACGTGTACAGCACCAATCTACAAAATCTCTCAGAGCATCCTAGAATGACTCACTCTGTAACGCTCTTTCAGAGCCCCATAAAGAGAGACTCCACCTACACTTTAAAAAGGGACCCATCCTATAACCTTTCTGAAGAGGGATGACTCCTACAACCCTCCTGGGAGGACTCACCCTACCATCTCTCTGTGGAGAGGTTTTCTCTTCCGGCTCCAGACTCTTCCAAAGAGTTCCTGAAAAACCTCTTAACCTCACAGATGGCCCCAGAAGTCTCCTTTGCTTAAAGGGCTTTGGTGCCCTGCTTCGAGAGACCTGACCCCAAATCCTCTTCAACTGCCCTCAGTAGAGACCCTGACCCCCGGTCCCCCAGCATCACCCTCCTCAATGAGGCTATGGGGCAAGGGGACATGGGTTCATCAGGGTTCTGTGAGCCCAGTACAGACCAGCATGGTCTCCGCAGCCACCAGGTCTCATTAAAACCCCCTCCCTACTTTCTCAGCGCTGCCAAATAGCCTTGCTGTGCTCCACAGCCCCTTGGGACAAAGGTCTGGGCATTGGCTGGAAGCTGGGCAGAGGAGGGACAAGCATCACATCCCATCCCACCCTGTCCTGTCCTGCGCCATTCCACCCCATATTTATTCCTGCTGCGAGGTGGTGGGGCACGGGCAGTATCGGAAAGCCATCCATTTGGCCGAGGGAGGCTGTCATGACTGCGCTTCGCCCCTCAAACGAAGCCGTCATTCACCACCATCCTCCAGCATCCCTAATTTATGGCCCTGATATTGGCTTGGCTTCTTCACATAAGCCTGAAAAATGAGCTCTTTTTATTCTTTTACTGAGTTCATTTAACTTTTTTTTTCTGTGTGTGTCTGTGTTGTTCACCAGGTCGGGAAGGGGGAGAGGAGTTTATCCTCCTGGGAGAAAGGCAGAGATATCGACTTGATATCTGCTGTCGGTAGCTCACCAGCCCTGCTCAGGGCTGCTGGAACAAGACCCATCAACTCGGGGGGGGCCCAGCTTGAGGGTTCTCCCTCACTCCCAATGCCAATGAGTTTGCAGGGTCTCAGCCCCCAGCCAATGGCCCATGGATTTTTCTTCTTCTCTCCCCTCTCCAGCCTTGGTGGCTAACGAAAGCGGCTCACCATCAATCTTGGGGCTGTGTGGGGTGCGTGGCCGATGCCTGTCCCACTGACAAAGGCACCTGTCTGCGTCCCCGCAGAGTGATGGCCCCAGCCCCAGCCAGGGCGAGGGGCACAAAAGCCCAGGGAGGTGATGTAGCCATTGTGGTGCTGCAATTAGAGCCCTGATTGATTAATAGCTCTGTGTTATCAGCAGGGCCCTCAGCTTGGTGGGGAAATGGGGGTAACCCTGCAGACCCCAGCAAGCAAATGCAGAAATAATCCCCTTCTGTCCCAGATTACTACCTTTGGGATGCCACAGAAATGGGGAGTGGCCATGAGCTGCCCCACTGCCTGTACCCCGTATCTGATGGTGGTGGTGGTATCACCTCCATGAGCCACCAGGGCCAGCTGTGCCCTTGTGCCGTAGGGTGGCCTCAGAGGCTCTGCCCCCAAACCATTTTTCAGCCCTACTAATTTTTCACTCTGCTGACAAATGTCAGTGCTGATACTGTCCTGACAGACAGTAGGGAGGATGCAGTCCCTTTCAGGCAGGCTCACCCTATGGACATCAATCCCCCCTGGCAACCTTGGGGACAAGGCCTGGGTGTCGCAGCCCCCTGCCCATGCACCTCTGGGTGCCCCAGCTGCACCTGCAGTGGCTCTCAGGTGCTGCTTCTTCCCCAGCTCTCAATGACCTCTGGGATGCTGTCCTTGCCCCTCAGCCCTTCTGTCCCCTTTTTCTTAGGTACCCGACTCCAAAATCCTTGTCTCCTCCAACAGGTTCATGCACACCCATCCCTGCACACCTGAACTTGTATACCCACACCCTGCCTGCCCTCCCCAGGGGGATGGCACCCACTTGGAGGAGAGGCAGGACAAGAAGGGACAGAGGGCACAGGAGCAGGACAGCCAGACACGGAGGGATGTAGAGTAGCACTGCCGGGGAAGCATCAGGCTTGCTCACTCCCTCCCTCCCTCCTCCCCACACCAGCAGGCACTTACTTAATTAGCCCCGGCCCCAATAGCGAGGGAGTTAATTAGCTCTGGAGAGAGAGATAATGAAGCTGCAGAACAGCCCATGAATCTTGTGGTTGATGGATGCTGGGGGGCCAAGGCAGTGCTGATGTTCCCACTCGCTCCCCACAGCCCTGCACCAGGGCCAGGGGGCACCCATGGGGCAGTACCCAGCCCATCCACCGCCTACAGCTGGCCCCCAGCGTGAGCCCCATGGCCCTACCAGCCACTCACCACCCACCCGTGAGTGAAACAAGACTGTGGTGTCCCAGCCCAAACCAAAAGCCAATCTCTGCAGCCCCACAGACAGGTGGGGGACCTTCACCACCCTTCCAACGGGCAAGGCGTGTGGGCGAGTGCCCCTCTCTGCCCTCCCTCACCCCTTGAACAGCCAGCCCCACAGCTCCTGCACCCCCCTCAGCCTTTCCCTGTTAATTAGCTCGGCATTAACCTCTGCCTGGGGTTTACTGGTTATCGAGCGGCTTGTTCATTAATCCACACACCAGCAAAAGGTTCTAATTAATACGGCCGGCCACACGCCCGCGCTCGGCAACTTTTAATTGTCGCAGGCCCGGCCGGGGAGGGCGAAGGTTAAAGCATTTATCGAGTCCCCGGGAGACGGCGCGGCCCCCCATGCCGATAGCAAAGATTTCCGATGAGGATGGGTTGGCTGGCAAGCCCTTAACCCCTGGGTGCCCGGCGCTGCGCGGGCTGCTGGCCCCACTCCCGCACATCGCAGGCATCGCTGAGAGGTGCCGATGGTGGGCATCCCCACCAGGCGTTACTGACGGGGAGCCCTAATGGGCGTTGCCAAGGGCATTCCCACCAGGCATCACTAAAACGTCCTGAAAACTGCTAATGGGCATCATTAACGGGTGCTGCTAACGCTTGTCACCGAGGGGTGTGTTAATGGACATCCCCACTGGGCGTTTCCAGTGGGCACCCCTGCTGGGCATCGCTAATGGCCATGGGATATGGCATCGACAGCTGCCCCAGCGTGGGGTTATGGGGGAGGCCCAGGGGAAGCACCGCAGGACCTGCCTGAGGGTTTTGCAGAGACCTGGAGCAGCTCAGAGCCTGAGAACACCACACCGTGAGCCCCCCACCAGCAGCCAAGGCAGAGGTGGCAGTGGCACCCACCCCAGCCACCCACCTTTACCTCTCTTCTGCATGAAGCCAAAGAGGTCATCCAGGAACTCCTTGCGTTTTGGGTCCTCGTCCAGTTCGTAGAGCTGGAGGCAGGAGAGAGAGAGGGGTCAGTGCTTCCAGCACGTGCAGGTGAGAATGGAGAGGGAGCACTGCTTGGGGCTGGGGCACTGCCTGTGCGAGAACCTGGCATCACCCCTGGCCCCACCTGCCTGCTCTGCCAGCAACAAGAGGCTCTCTGTGCACCACAGACAGAATCCCCTGACACACCCTCTGCGCTGGCAGCGCTGGGCTCTCCTCGTGCCTGGGGTCTGGCGTGGGCTCCCCACAGACCATTGACTATTTTGAACCTTTGCTGCAGAGACGCCTGCAGACGCCTCAGTTTCTCCTGCCCTTCACCCTCTTACGTGCAAGAACCACAGCCCACGGGCATCAACAAACCCCAAGCCCCAGGCAGGACCCCGGGATCACGATGCTCAGCTCTGCTCTGGCACTGCCGAGTGCTGGGGTTCCCCAAGTCCCAGCATGGAATCAGCAACCTCACCAGCCCTCATCCCCTACAGGGACATAGCCCCACCCAAACGGTGAAGGCTGATCCCATCTCGGGGAAGGAAAAGTTGGCTCGACCATGGCACTGGGTACCATCGAGGGAGCTGCAAGTGCCGGGGCTGCCGTGTGCATGTGATTGCACAGACACAAACACATGGCCGTGAGGATACTGGTGTGTGCTGGATGGTCTGGACACACGGACACAACCTGAGCTGAGGGACAGCACTGGGGAGGTGAGTGCAGCCCCTACACCAGGGACACGAAGTGCCGGCTCCGTGCGAAAGTCCGGGCTTGCCTGTGATTCCAACACAGTGCCTGAGTGACCATGACAAATTGGAGCCTGCCAGATCGATGGCCCAGCAGTAAAAGTCAGAGCACATGAAGGAAAAATTAGCACCAATCGAAGACGCTATAGACACCAATTCCTCCCAGCAAGCCCGGCAAGAATTTAAAGCCATTGAAAAGAAACAAAACTCAGCAGTCCAGAATGGATTTCCAAAACATATACAAAGAAATGCAAGCTGGAAAACAAAGTCAGGCACAAAATAGAGTCGTTTAAAAAACAATTGTGCTGGGAAAGGCCGTTAAAACCAATAGAAAGGGAGCACACCCCCGCTCCACACAGAACATCATTCACCAGGCAGATAAAGGGAGCTGTGCTTAAGGGTCGTCAGGCTGCAGGGACAGGGGATGTGGGGATGGGGGGGATGCAGGGATGCCGTGGGGACACATGAATGCAGAGATATGGGAATGTAGGGATGTGGGGTTGCAGGAACTCAGGGGACATGGGGATGGGGTGATGCAGGGATGCAATGGGGACACATGAATGCAGGAACATGGGAACATAGGGATGTGGGGTTGAAGGGACTTTGGGGAGATGGAGATGTGGGGATGCAGGGATGGGGGAATGTGAGGATGCTTGTACAGACTCCAGGGTTCCCATCACTGAACAGACACACCTAACACAGTCCCTCATCTAACCCAGATGCCAGCTGCCTGTCCCTCGTGAGGGGCAGATCAGTGCTAAATGCCTGTCCCTAACCTTGTCTAGGGGTACAACTGCCAGACTCACAGCACACCCACAAGGTGCTGACTGCCTGGCTCCATGGAGCTCCTTCTTTGCCACTTCCCTACTCTCTGGATCCCACCTACCTATCCCCTCCTTGCAGCAGGGTGCTCTTGGAGTGCCCTGACCCCTGGGCGCCAGCACTCTGTCCCTCTCCACTCCAGTGCTCCCTGCCTCACTCTGTGCCCCCTCTTTATCGCCTGCTCTTTTCCAGGAGTTCCTCGAGCCATTGATTACGGTAACTAGGTCAGGCTCCAAGCAGAGCTCCAGGAGGCTGCTTTGATTTCTGCCCCAGGAAGGCTGTGTCAGCCGGGCTTTGCCTGCATTTCCCTGCCTGTCCCTGCCTCTGGAAGGCCTCCACACCAAGTGCTTTGACATCCCCTGATATCTGGCTTGTCAAGGCAGGAGCAAACCCCCAAAACTGGCAACTGCCACTCATCCCACTGCAAGGTGAAGCCATGGCCTTCCCGAGAGTCACCCAGTGGATGGGCTTCAATATCCACACCTCTGCCCCAGGTGCCACTCGTGTTTCTCCTCCCATCGATGCAGGCAGGATCCCATCCAGAGCAGGCTGCTACTGACTCCAGCCCCCAAAACAGGTGTGACCTCCAAGGGCCAGGTTCTATTTTCCCACTGTTTATTAACCTCTAACCTTTTATCTGTGGGGCACTGAGATGCAAAAACACGTTACATCAAACGGGGAGCAAAGGTCAGCTTTTAAGTGGAGACGAGAGCAGAGCTGAGTAACCGGGAACCAGCCAGCAGGGCCTTTGGGTATGCTTGGGATGCATGGGGTGTTCCATGAGATTTGGGGATGCTCAGGCTGGAGAAGAAGTCTCCTGGATCACACACAATCTCTGTGCAGGGACACATGCCTCAGCTGGGTGTATATAACCCCACAGAGGCTGATGCAACCCCACATGGGGGTGTGCAGGCCCATGTGAGCATATACAACCCTACATGGGCATGCATAGCTATGTCTGGACTTGCAGAACCCACGTGTGCATAGCCTTGTGGGGGTCCACTCAACCCCTTGTGAGCATTGCACAGCTCTACACAAGAACAGGCACAACCCATTACAGGGACACAGATCCCCCCTAGTGCCGCACAAAAGGTGGAAAGGGCATGTACAACCCTGCACACGCATGCACAACCTTGCATCGGTGTGCAGGAGCACGCAGAACACTGCAGGAGCGTGCACAAGCCTGTGATGCACATGCACACACAACCCACATGGGCACAGATCCCTGCACAGGCACACACAAACCCCAGTCAGGCATGCACAGCCCCAAATGGGCACACACAGCCCATACATGCATGCACAACCCCAAATGGACATGCACAACCCCATATATGCACACACAAACCCCGTACGTGCCTCCACAACCCCAGATGGGCATACAGAGCCCCGAACAGGAACACACAGCTCCAGAAGGGGATGTACAATCCCACACACGCATGCACAACCCCAGACAGGCACTTCCCTGGATGGGCACCCCGACCCCACAGGGCATGCCCCAGAACATCCCCCCACCGTGCACCTCGGAGCAGTGGTCTGAGCCTTGCCCAGGGGCAGTTGTGCAACACAACCAGCGGCTCCTGCTTGTGGTGACCTATGAGCAAGGACCCTTTTAATCGTGTTTGTATTGATATAATTAGTAACTCATTTAACGCCATCGATGTAACTATATTCCTCTATAAACAGAAGTATTAAACTGTCAAGCCCCGGGATCGATATCCCACTGGTGCGCAGCGCAGCCCTGCTCTGCCGGCCTCGGGGACCCGTCCGTGGTGCTTGGCCACCCCACCAGCCTTGGAATCTCAGCAGCACCCCACCTCCACCTGGCACTGCTGGCCTGGGTGCTGGTGCAGGGCTAGTTCAGTGTGTTCTCATCCCAAACCCCATGCTGGGTGCAGCTCTGGACCTGCTCCCTCCTGTCATCCCATTGCCATGGTGACGTCTATATTCCTTAAGGGATAGGGATAACGGGGCTTGTCAGGCAGGTTAAAGGTCAGCGGGTCGAACATGGTTTATTAACAGGATGTGAATAGATCTTGTGCTTCCTCCTCCTCCTCCTCCTCCTCACGATTAAGTAACATTGTTTGCACCACTCATTCGCCCAGGAGATGCCTCTCCCGGAGCCAAGAGGCCTTCTAGAGATGAAGCTTGGGTCCCTGAGACCCCTTAGCCTAGCTGACACCCTAGACAGAGGAAGGATGTGATGAGGTGCTAAGCCATCCCCAAGGCATTTCCAGCTTGCCCCATCCTGGTGAGCCCCCACACAGTCCCCTCTGGGCCCTGCTGCCAAGGGAAGTGATCTCAGTGGGACCCCCACAGTCTCTGCTCAGCTGCCACCTTCTGCTGGCAGTGAGAGCTCAGATTGGCAGCCAGGATTTAATCCACTTAATATGAGCTGTATTGATCCTGGACCCTGCTCAGCTCCCCCCCACCTTGAAAACCCCCCAACCCTGAGCTGCTTAATATACACCACATTGATTAGCTACACTGCTAATTTTTCCATCTGGCCACTGTTCACGCAGGGCGCGCAGGTAATGCTCACCTCCCTGCACCCCCCAGCCACACACCACGGGTGGCTGACTGCTGATGCAGTTTTGGAGTCACTGCACCTCTCCAGAGCTCATCTGTTGCCTGTGAGATCCTTCTCCAGGAAGATGGTTGGGGCACAACTAAGCACCCAGACACTGGGGTGTCCTCCACTCTTCCCTGCTGGCATGCCTCAGAATACCCAGGATCTGGCTATTCCCACTTGAGGCACAGCCCTGAGCACCCTGGGCTTCAGGGATCCCAACAGTATCCACAGTCAAGAGTCCCCCCAAGCCATGGGGCACACACGAGGAACTAAGGGCTTGTGGGTCCCTTTCCCATCCCCATTGCCAGAGCTGGGGGGCAGTTCACTCCCCGCCAGGCACAAACCACCCCCTGACCTTGCAAGCCACCACTCGCCTCTTCCACCAGTTGTTAATAAGTTAATGGTTACGGGACGGCTTTGCCGGGACGGCCGGCTGCATTCGAAGGCAGTGCTGCCTCTTGGGGGGACACTGCTCCCCCGACCCCACAGCCCTGAGGGGTGCGGGGTGCTCGTTCATCCCAACACCACCAACCTCAGCTGTCACCCCACTTGTGTGGCCAGACATCTCTGTTTGGGGACCTCTCCCAGTGCTGTGGTTCCCCCTCAAAGCCTTTCGTCATGCTTAATATTTAACGGCGCTTTATAGAGCAGGCAGGTTTAATCAGCGCTGATAATGCGGCAGATCCGGCAGGTCATTAAAACCCCCTCCCCGCCGCAGCCGCTCCCGGGAGGGCTGCCTGCTGCAAACATTAACCCGGCTCCGCGCAAGGGTTGCTGGCAGCGCCGGCCTCGGGACGGCAGCCCCCCACCCACAGCCTGGCCCCGGCATGAAGTGGGGGGCTCACACGGTCCCCAGCTTTCTGCTCAACACATTTTGCAGTAGGGGAAACTGAGGCAGGGGCTGCTGGCATGACTCCCCCACAGGCTGGAGCCAGACGAAACACGGTGCCCGCGGCTGTGTGGTGCCACCATGGGCACCATCCATGGCCCCTGTCCCGTCTGGGGGCTGCGGCACGGGGGAGGCGGTCCCGGCTCCTGGCGAACGCACGTCCCCCGCGATCAGCCCCTTGTTATTCGTTCATGGCTGAGCAGGCAGGGAGTCAATAAGAGGATTTGTTCGGGTTAACCTCTCTGACCCACCGGCGCTTGCTACGCCACTGCCCCCCCTCCATCCTTGCTTTCCTCTCCATGCCTGCCTCCCTCTCCATTCTCATCTCCCCCCGCCCCTGATCCCTCCATGGGTGACTGAAGTCGTGGGACACCCTTCCCCTTCAATCCCTTACTAGGTGACTGGAGCCATGGGACCCTGCTCCATCACCAGCACCATGCCAGGTGGTAAAGCCGACTCTCCCCACCCTCGATGCCTCCTGGGGTGGTCAGAGCCAGGGGACCCTGTCCATGACCAGCACCACCCCAGGTGTCCCAAGGGACATGCACACGGACCCCCACGGTGCATGGGTGACCACACAGGGCATGTGGTGGCACACAGTGGGGTCTGTGCGTGCACACACCTGCTGTGGGGCTGTGTGAGGACAGGGGTGCACACCTGGGGGGCTGTGTGCATGCCTGGGATGCATCAGCTTCTCAGTCCCCCTTCCCCACCATGCACCTCTGGCCCCATCCCCTTCCTGCAACTTCTCTGAAGGGATGATGTGGAAGGAAGGGTCGGTGGCCCGCTCAACCCCACCCTGTAAAAGCAACCCCAGCCCTTGCCTTGGCCTCCAGAAGAGCTGTGTGCCTGAGCAGAAAGAGCATCTGGGGCTGGTGCTCACTCATGCCCTGCCACAGACATGGGGTGTGAGCTCTGGATCCATGACGGAGCAACCCCGAGCTGCAGCCTACAGGGGAGAACACAGCCCCACCAACACAGGCATCTCCAGTGGATGCCCTGTGGCCCAGGGGACAGGCTTCCACAGCCCCCACGTAGAGTCTGCCCACCCTCTGCACACTCATGCCCACTGCAGCCTGCTCTGTAGATGCACGCACGTGTGCGTGCTCTCCTTGTGCACAATCAGCCTGGACAAACAGCCCCACCGAGCACACTCACACAGCCCCGGTGTGTGCTCCCCCTCTGCACAGACCCCGTGCACACTCACGCACCCCTACATGCTCTTCACGTATACACACAATCCTAGTGCACATCCATCCATCCATGCCCTAGGGACCAGAGTCCACCACTCCACACCTGACCTCCCCACTGCAGCCCTGCTCAGCTGGCTGGCAGCACAGGAGACTTACCTCCATTATTAACCCAATTAGTGGATTATCAGAGGCCCAAGTTGATCAGGGGGTGCATCCTCCCCAAAGACTCAATTGGCATCTGACTTCAGGGAGACAGCTGGGGAGGGAGCTGGAAGCACCCTCAGTATGAGCTCCTGGCGGTGCTCCTCTCCCCTCCACAGTGCCCTTATTCTCACACCCTCAACAAGTTATTACACCTCCTCTTTGGAGCCCCAATCCCAAACCCCTGGGACCCCCCGCTGGAAGATAGTGTTGTGACAGCTCCTGGGGCTCTGAGCATCCCACAGGCTCCAGTGGGGCTGGGAAGTGCCCTGAGGGGCAGCAGTGGGGGTGGCAGACTGGCACCCACCAGGACTGCTCAGTGCTGTGGGCTGGGCAAGAGGTGGCCTTGGGAGGGGGCTTAGCCCTCAATCCCTGCCTCAAGCACCCACGGGTCCATGCAATTCCATATATGGAGACACTGGTATGGGCATGCACACACCCAAACACACTGGGACACCACACATGTGCCTGGACATACACACGGGTGTGCTCAGACTCGCGTGGGCACACACACGGTGCCACACACACACCTACAGCCCTACGGGTCCACGCACACCTGCACGCTCACACGGATCCATAAACACATTCCAGCATTTCCATGGGTTCACACACACTTTGCACGCTCCTATGGATCCACAAAGACACACAGGGTCTCCCAAGGATCCCTACACACAGGGGTACTCACGTGGGCTCACACACACACACACACACACACACACACGTACCCCCACGCTTACATTTGTGTTTATACAGATGCTCATACTCATGTTGGTCTGTGGGCACACACACACCCAGAACACCTCTGTGTGCACTCCCAGATATACCCCAGCAGCCCCCCAACCCTGTCAAGTGCCCTCCACTGGTGCTGAGTTGCCAGAGCTGTTGGAGCTCCCAGGACCAGCACACTGACCCTCGCTGCTGACGCCACCTCCCCGCTGCAGGTGGTCCCAGATCAGGGGCAGAGCTCTGCTCGCAGGTTTGCCACACAAAAGCCTCCAGGCAGACATGGACAAGAGCGAATACACTGTGTCCAACCCCCCTCCCTGCCTCTGCAGTGTAACCAGAGACCCTCCAATTTAGCCCTGGGAGCCTTTGGTCCTGCACCCGGGTTGAAGATCCACTGGCGGCGAGGAGGGGGCTGTGGCATGGAGACCACTACCCTCTCCTCAGGGTCCCCCTCTTCAGCTCCCTCCATTCCCTGAACATTCCTGCCTCTATTTCCCCAGGGACAACACCACAGGAGAAAGCAAAAGGGATAGAGGTAGGAGGGTGCACACCACAGACCCTTCCACCCCATTTTGGGATGACCCTCTGTGGCACAAGGAGGTCTTTGGCTATAGGGGCACACATCTCCAGGCTTTGGGATGCGAGTGCACACATTCACAGCTGGCAAGCCCTCCCTAAATGCATGTTAAGGACAGGTGGGTGGGTGGAAGAAGCAACTGCTGGCATCAGGGAGAGGCAGGGCAGGAGGAACAGCCACATCAGGGTTAGGCTGAGGATAATGGCAAACAGCTGCTGGCAAAACCAGCCACCCCCAAATTAACTGCTGAGGTTACCAGACACCCCAGAGCTCCTAAAGAGCTGGCTGGGGCTGAACCCCTGAAGCTGCTCCTGGGCAAGGAGGAATGAGCTTCAGAGGATCCTGATCCCCCCAGTCACAGATGAGTGTGAACATGCTGGAGGGGCCCTGGCAGGGAGGGCATCCTCCTGCCAGCAAACACTCTGCTGACAGAGGGCTGGATGCAAAGCCCAGATGTTTGAGTCCCTCCCACCCTGGGGGATGGAGAAGAAAGCCCTGGGTTCTGGTGCTGTTCTTCTATCACCTGGAGGAAACCAGGGCACCCACGCTCTGCCTGTGTGCACGGTTTCCCTAGGGGGAAAGCTGAATTCATGGAGCTGAGCTTGGCACCAGAAATGCCAGGCTCTTACCTGTGCCCTCCAAGTCAAACATAATGCAGCACCACAGAACTAAAACCTAGAGGCATCCCAGTCCTCAGGGAAGCTGGGGTTCATGGCTAGCGCACAATCAGACTCCACTTGGTGCCCCCCACCTCAGGGCTGGGTCTGCCTGACAGCCCTGGGTGTGGAGACCTCCCAGACCTTTGCCCAGGACCCATGTGTCCTTATCAATGTACATAAACCGGCGCCGGGAGCTGATGCAAGAGGCAGGGGTGAGGGGGTCTCTCAACCTCGTAACATCACAGCGGCCTTCCCAGTCAGAGCAAAGGTCTCACCAGCCCCCCCTCCCCAAACCAGCGCCTCAGGAAGCGTATAAAACCATGGCATATACATGGGGTATTTCCCCAAAAGCTCCTCTTTGCAAAGCAGCTTTTGCCCATTAACCCTCAATGGGTTTCACCACAACAACTTTGTCCTCTGCTCTCATTTTTAGCACCACTGCACTGAGTGGAAACCCTTCGCTGGCTGGTCCTGCACCAACGTCCCACCCCCTCCCCATCAAGACACCCTTCCCACCGCAGAGAGATGGGGAAGTGACTCTCTGCTCATTTGCTCCCAAACAGCCTGGACTTGGTGGTCTCTGTTCACTTAGCTGTGCTCCCAGTCCAGGAGGATGAGAGCAGGGACAAGCCCTAAACCTCATCCCGGGTGATGCCATGATGGCTTGGGGCAGTATCAAGCAGGAACTCCTGGTGGGAAATACAGCTCTGGCCACTACAGGGTCTCTCTCCAGCTCCAGGACCATCATAACCACACTGCCACTGCCCCAGCAGCTTTCCAGCAGACACATGCTGCTCTCCCCCACCTCCCCCACAGCATCACAGCCCAGCCCCTGGGAAACCTCCAAAAGCTGAAGCACAGCCACCCTCTCCACTTAGTCCCTGCAGAGAGTGGAGAACCTGTTCCCCAGGCTGGGTGAGCCACAGCCCTGCAGCCTGGGGAGGACCCAGCAGGGACACGTCCCTCCCAGGCAGGGGTATGTCCCCTCGTGCATGATCTCTGGGGAGGGACAGGAGCGACAGCCACCCTGCAGACCCCAAAGCAAGCTGGCACCACAGCCTGTTCCACACTGCAGGACATCCCATTGTCCCCTGGCTGGGACATGCCACCAGATGGGAAACCCAGGTGTGGGTCTCTGGATGAGGGGTCCATCACTTTTCCAATCAGGGTAGGAAAAAGTAAAGAGAGGAAACAAGTAACAAGCCAGCTCCCACCCTGGGAAGCTGTGGCAGGATTTATCCTGCACCCCAACCTCTCCTGTCATCCCTCTCCCAGTATTCACAACATTCCTGCCCTGGACAAGGGGCGCGGGCAGCCCCAGACAGGGGCACGGCGGGAGGCTGAAGGATGAGAAATGCCGCGGATGCTTTCTCTAGCCTCCCCAGGAGGGAGGAGCTGCTTCCCACCTCCCGGCTGACCCCGGGAACCGGACAGTCAGCCTTTTTCTGTGCAGCGGGGTGTAATGTAACACTTCCCGGACGAGCTGTTTGGCCTGTGCAGCTCACCCACCCCGGCCCTCCCCGGGCTGCTTCAGGGCAGTGTGAGGCGCTGGCAGCATCCCCAGGCACGGCCGGTGGCGTGTGCTGCCCGTGCCCTGTCTCCACCTGTACCTTGCCACCCTGCAGGCAGGGGATGAGCCCTGGCCCCTCCAAAGAGCGAAGTGTTAAGCAATTTTAAACAGAAAAGGCAGCAGCGTGCTCCCACAGCAGCCAAAAGTTGGGTCCCTGCTGCTGTTCCCTTCCTCTCCTGCCAGAACTGGATGAGATGGAAGTGCCCTTGTCCTCCTGTCCCTGAGCAGTGCCATCTTAAAAAGCCACACAACAGCTGTATGGGGACATCTCTGTCTGTTCCATTCCCTCGCCACACCTTCCCTGTCACCCACCGTGTCTCTCTCCCCCACAGTGATGCTGAGCACACGGGGGAGCACAAACCTGCCCTGGTGCTGTGCACTCCATGCCCACACCCTTGCATGGAAAGGTACCCGCTGTGTGCAAATCAGAGCTTGCACAACACAGCTCAGATGAGACCCACACACATTAAATACAGGGAGACTTTCCATCCTTCATATGAGCCCCTGAAGCCCTTTCCCTGTGCCAGATCTCACTTGCAAAAGGGTGTCCCCTACGCCCACCAGGAATGAGGTGACAGGGTTCCCTCCAGTACAGGGAATCAGTGAGCTGCACTGACCAACCATAATATGCCCTGGCCCTTGCAGAGACACAAGGGAAGTCAGCTCCATGGCTCGCCAGCTCCTTGGGGTGACCACACACCAGAGCCCTTGCCCTTTTTCATCTCTGCAAAACCTCGGTGGACAGGGGTCAGCCTGCTTCACCCGTTACGGAAAGCACCAGGGATGGAGCTGGCACAGATCAGGGTGGGCACAGGAGATGCCTGGACACTGGGCACCCTGCCATGATTCAGGGCCTGTGGACAGGCACAGGGGACACCGAGGAAGTGGGGTCATGAAGCAGGGCTGAGATGGGGTTTGGTAGCAGGGAGATGGGGAGCACATAAGGATGCCTATGGGGTTTAGGGAGAGGGGCAGTGAGGAGCACTCGAAGGGTACTCATTTAGGGAAGGATGAGGTTTGGGGGCAATGGATGAGTACTGCGCGGGTTTAATTTAGGGTGGCATCACAACAATGGCTGGGGTTAATGGGGATATGGGAGATGTCTGCTTGGGGTGGGTCTGGGCTGGGGCGTGGTGTTGCCCGTTTAGGGTGGGACGCAGACAGGGTTTGGGAGCAGTGGGGGGCATAAGATATGTCCCTTCAGAGAAAACTGAACCCGAGTTTGGGGACCATGGGGGGACACCGGTGATGCCTGCCCGGAGCAGCCGG
>VZTH01003865.1:60625-81603 GCA_013397815.1 Aleadryas rufinucha | reverse complement strand
GGCTAGTGGTCAGCGCGGCAATGATCACTTTAGATTAATCTCTCTTAATAATTCAAAAAATGTTACATTTGAAGCATAGGATTTTGAACTCATAGATTTAAATGCTACCTTGTATTTCTGTCAGGACTAAATCTAAGTAAAAGTTTTCATCTATTGTGTACTATGCAATCAAATAATTGTGTAATTATTTTACTTTGTCAATTAGCATTTTTCCTGACTTGTTTAGGGTTTTGTTAATTTGGCTGGGGGTTGGTTATCTTTCCAGAAGTCTTCTGCAGAGCCAGCTGTGGAACTGATAACAGTGCAAGAAGTTTTAGAGGTAAGATGCTTTTACTATATAGAGATTTGAGGAATTTTTAAATACTCAGATGTAATAATGATAATGATGATAATAATAAAAAAGTGTTTATTTTTAAGATAAATAACAGTATATGGCATTTAGTTAAGATAGTTAATCTAGAATGATTAAAAATGTTGTGTCTTCAAGAAGACTGCAGGGAGACCTCATTGCAGCCTTCCAGTACTAAAAGGGGGCCTGGCCTATAAAAAGACAGAGAGCAACTTTTTACATGGGGGAATAGTTTTAAATTTAAAGAAGAGAGTTTTAGATTAGCTGTAGAGAAGAAGTTCTTTACTGTGAGGGTGCTGAGGCACAGGAACAGGTTGCCCAAAGAAGTTGTTGGCAGTGTTCCAAGCCAGGTTGGATGGAGCTTTGAGCAACCTGATCTAGTGGAAGGTGTCCCTGCCCATGGCAGGGGGCTGGAACCACGTGATCTTTAAGGTATCTTCCAACCCAAACCATTTTATGAATCTAAATAAGTTTCCTGTTTTAATTCCTATCAAATTAAACCCCAAATTTTTACAAGAGGTGTGGCAATAATGTTCAGTTTAGGCTGGAGAACGGCTGTCTCTTATTTCTTGATTTTATAATGTTTAGTTCAAAGAAATTTTATGTGCCTTAGTTGCTCATGTTAGGAGGGACAAATACTGTGTTTAACAAAAAAAATTGGTCCATTTCATGTTTTTTTTTATACTGTTTAGAGAAAAAGATTTCTGAAATATACATTAACAGTTACAGAAGGATCAGTTAATGTGTAGCCTCAGACAGACCAGTAGTCTTGTGTATTTACTGGATTATTAACTCATACAAGGAAATAAATTAATCCAATTCATGCATTTCTAATTGATTCTATAAGTATGCAAGAATTGCTTGGTATGAATTTTTAATTACAGTGCAATTTATAAATTTGAATTGCAAAGCATAATTTTCCTTCTTGTCTTAAATGTAGCGTTTGAAGTGAAATTTTCTGTTCCTCCTCCTTAGACCATTCTAAACATCTATATGTAAGATGTCCCTGGGGAAGAAATTCTTTTCTTGAGGCAAAACGTGATGGATAAAAATTTTCTGGTATTAAGATGCTATTATCCGATCACTATGACATTGTTGTACTTTAATTTAAAGCCCAGGCTTTGGGCTTACATGATCAAAATCATTTTACATGCTTCACATATCGCAGCATACCTGTTAATGCCAAATTAGGCAGAGCTTGAAAATATATCAGAATTTAGAATAGCCACAGCCCTTATGGAACAAGAATTTTAAAGTTCTTCTAATGCTTTAAAATTGCCCTTCATATTTTTCTGATATTATTAATCTCCTGAAAATGTGAACATATTCAAGTAATATATGACTTCCATTTGGAAGAACACACTATTTGAAAAATTCAGACTAATTTTGAATTTTAACTGTCCTGACCTAAAGTGTCAATGTCCCTTATCTTTGTAATCGGGAAGGTTTTTCTTTGTTGAGTAGTGTGGTTCTAGCTGCAAGTCTCTGTTAAATTTGAAAAATGTTTTCTTAGATATACATAAGAGTTACTATTTTGGAATATCATCTGTCAGAAAGGACAAGTAAAAATTTGTCTAAAATAATGCATTTAGAGTAAATTCTTATAATTGGAAGCACAAAAGATAATAACTGGAACATTTCTTCGGAATTTTCTGAAAAAGAAAAGCAGTTGCTTATTTGGGTCTTTTTTTAGTAGCAGTGGGTGGAAAAAAAGTAAAATCTATTAGGAAAAGGATTTTGAGTTTGTCTTTAGCAGACAATATTTTGTAGTTACTGAAATTTGGAAAGTATAACATTTAAAAGCTCTGAGTGGGAAGATGAAATATCTAGGATGGATAGAAAGAACACCATGGAATGGGTAAGATTATTTAATCTGTAATGTGTGCAGTATTCCTCATGAGCAATATCATGAGAGCATGAACATGGTCTCCATGAACTGAAAAAGAATGACAAAACTGATTTTGTTTTTAACTCCATTATCTAATTCTGCATTTAGATAAAGAATTTAGTGTATATTTATTCTTGATAAAAGGAGGATTCTGGTTCTAATTTTTACATCAAAAAAGATATTATGAAGTTAGTTGGACATCCTTTACTTCTACTTTGAACAGCTCTTATATTTCTTCTGTAGTCCTTTATTTCTTATATTGCCTACATTACAATAATTTGTATAAATTTGGTTAAAGGAGATAAAAATCTAGCTATGTTGTTAATTTCCTAAATCCTACCCTTTTGGTCTTCCAGATTCTGATAAACAAATTAATGACCACGCCACATGAACCTTATGTAACAATCAATGAGTCTTTTTGGCCACCTTACATTGAGCTGCTGCTGCGATGTGGAATGGTCCTGAGACATCCAGAAGATCCAAAGAGATTGCGCCTTGAAGCTTTTCACAAGTAGCGTGACCTACACATGCACTTGGAAACAAAACAACACCAGTACTCTTAATTCGGGGCTAGGACTTACTTAGGTTTCATAATAAGCTTTCTTAGTATCAGCCACACTTCTTGTTGGATGATTTTTTTTCTTTGTTATTAAAGTGTATATTTAAGAGCATGAAATGTGGAAAAAGAAAAGAAAAAGACTATTTAAACTGCTTACAGTTGGCTTTCAGTTTAATATCAAGATTTTCATTGTGGAAGTTTTTTTAAGTGCTTTTGTAAGATGCCAATTCATGTAGTAGACAAAGATGTTTAACAGTCCTTTGTACTTTAAAAATCATACTTTATATATTACTTCTATAGTTTAGATTTTCTAGATTGCCTTAAGTCTTCTCAATTTCCTTTAGTATTTTCTTGTACTCTCTAGAGGCGAAATTCAGAATAACACCACTCCTCCTGCATGTGGCCTTGCAAACATTTGGAACTAACAGAAAGGTATCCTCTCAAGAACGTGTTATGTCTTGTTTGTTTGTCGGAGCCTTTGCAAACAAATTTATTGGCTTCAAGATAAACACTTAGGAAGGCTGACACATCTTTCTATGCAAAGTGCAGCAGATGTTGAGTCTGTGCCTTTCACTGCATGCTTCCAAAATGGCCCATATTGTGTTATGCTATATTGCCTTACAGTATCTGTCTTCACTTTCTCAGAACTTGTCTATCAAGGTTTTTAATGGGTCTCTGTTCTGTAGATCTCTACAGCTTCTAAGTTATGTCAGTTGAGAGTTACCTTCAGACTCAATGCTGGCATTTTTTGTAACTCAGTTTTTCTGTAGCCATTGTTATTGTATTGTATGGAGTACAAAAATTCTACTCTTGCATAACTGTAGTGACTAAAACCTTGGAAAATAAACTTTGTCTTTTATTAATCAGATTGCAGTTTATTGAGGTAGGAACTTTAGTGATTTTTCAGTTGAAGGAAAAATAAAGTTTCATACTATCATAGAATGTTTTCATGTGATGGTTTTTTAGAATGGTGTTTATGTGATTTGATGTGATGACTTGTGAAGATGATGTAAGGACACATGGGAGAGGAAAGGGCGACCAATCTAATGTAAGTTCCTGTATAACTGCCCTTTTTAGACCAATTAAATGGTAAGCAAAAAAATCATTCATCTTGCGTAGTTTTGAGTGATTAGGCATGAGTATAAACTGCAGTGTGTGGTGTTGTGCATGAACTTTGACTTCTTTTTGCTTTATAGTACTTGTATAACTACCCTCCTGTTGTGATTTAACCTCTCTTATTCAACTATGAGCTCTAGAGTCTGACTAATCTATACATTTACCTTACAGTATTTTTAATTAAAAATTCAAATAGCTTCATTTTTCAGCTTTGATTCATAGCGTTGTCTCCTTACAGTTTTTTTCTTCATTTATGTTTAAATGCTTTGTATTCTGCTATCCTTTCACCTTATTATTAATCCTGCTCAAATACTTCATTGACCGTGGATGACTGCTTCTGTCATGACATTGGTAAGTAGAAGAAAAAATGTTAAATGCTCAGTAGCCTCTTGTGTTTAAAAAGAAGAAAAATACCAACCCATATCACCTGCCTCCCCAAACCAAACCCAAACCAAAGCACTGAGAAGGAGATAGGATAGTCTATAAACAAGTGCTCTCAAGAAGATGCAATATTCGTTATTTTTTATACCAAAATCAAATCTCATCCAAGTAAAATACTAGAATAGATTTAAGCGAAAGTACCTCACATAAAGCTTTACATTAAATTATGAAACTCACTGCCATAAAATAACGTTGTAAGATTACATACGAACTTTCAAAAAAAGCTTGTAGAGTTCAGATTTGTGTGTGGTTATTAAAGAAAATTGTTTCGGTAATCTCTATCCTGCTAATTGTTGGACCCTGAGGAGATACACACAGATATTCCCCGAGATCTTCCTGCAGCTCCACAGTATCTTCCTGAGTTCTCTGAAGCCCTTCTGCTTAGGCCCTGGATATGATCAGAACCCAAAGGTTCAGTGTAGGGCTTTTTCCTTAGGGTCGATTGAATCACTACAGCAGAAGAAAAGCTGTAGAAAGAGATAATCTATTTTCTCTCATGGCCGAAAATGCATTGCCAGTTTTTAAGAGAAGCTGGTTCAGACTGAAACAGAGCTAGCTGAAAGCTGTAGCTCCTAAAAAAATGCCAACAAGTAAATTGAAGCAAATCAAGCCAGTGATGAAGAACAGATCTTCCTTATGAAAAAAGTTGGGAGTGACATCTTTCATCGGTACTTCCAATAATCAGGAAGGTTGGGGAGCACAACGAAAGAGTAACTTCTCAATTTTTTTCTCTCTGTGCATGTCTAAGTAACTGTTGTTTGTTTGGAATTAACACCTCTATTAAATGCTGAGATTAAGGTTCTATGTGCATTCTGTGAAATAAGGATTTGTTTACCTTAAGCTTAGCTGTCAATTTTTAACTCTACAAAGGTAATATCAAAAAAAGCCAGGATATTAAATGAAAATTGAGAGCTGCCAAGTGTGAGTAAGATGACAAACTGATCTATGAGCTGGCAGTGTGTCCTTGTGGTCAAGGCCAATGGTATCCCCAGTGCAATCAGTACAGCAGTGCCAGCAGGTTGAAGAAGGTCATCCTGCCACTCTGCCTGTGCCTTTGCTTCTTTCCCTTCAGTTGACCAGCAGTTCCCTACTCAGCCATGCCTGTCTAGAGACAATCAGGCTTCTTGGTAAACCTAAATCTTTGTCTTATAACCCATGCGGATCAAGACAGATGTCATGATAGCAATCGGCAAAAGGACAGATTTCTTTGATGTCAGTCATTACTTAGTAAGGAAGTTTTGTATTTGGCTGGGTCTATTTGATTAGACCTGCATCTCTGGAATATTGGTGCTACTTAAAACCTCTCACAGCTCTGCCTCCACACCAGATAAGCAGGCAGCTTCTCCATCTAACACATATCATATTCTCCCAGTGTGGAGCTGGTGGTTTTGTTATGGTTAAGAATAAGATGTCAGTCACAACTTCCTCACCATCCAGGGCATAATTCATGGATGAGCAGTCACCTACTGAATCAGAGGCCAGACCTTGGAGACTGGTGCTTTCCCCTGTGACTGTTTCAGTAGAAAATCTCACTCCAAGAGAGCATTACTTGCCATTCAGATTTGGTGTGACCTAGACATCAGACTGGAATTTACATGAAGAGGAAAAAAATTACTCATTGTACGGTAGTGATTCTTCTGGAATGTGCATATTGTGCAGAGCCCCCGACTCTTCTTGCTTTTTGGAATACATCAGCACAGCAAACTTCATATTGAGTAGAAATTGATCTAGCAACATGAACACCTTTTTGCATGCAGTATTACGAGGTTACAAGGAAGAGCAAACCATGCCTGCTGTCACAAACTCAACTCTGCAAAGGACTGTGTTGGGACGAACTTACTGATGTGATTTTCTAGTGAAATAACTAAATTATTCTGCAGATTTTCAACTTTTCATAGTGTCATTAAATGCAACTGCTATATTTATCTGCATTTTGCTACATTAAAAAAAAGTGATTTTGAGAGGCATAAAAGTTTCTGGGTGTAAAGTATTGGCAGAAATACACATGACGTTTGTAGTTTTGAGAGAGTGCAGGTGATGCTAATGGAGATTGCTGTAGGTAGTTACAGGCATATAATACAACCTTGGAAAAATAAGCCTATCTTGAATTCTTGAATGTTTGTTAGTATTTTGGTAAAATGATGCTATATTTTCTGTGTCTTAGATTGTATTTGAAGCTTTTTTAAAAAAGGAAAAGTCCAATAAAAAGCAATGATAGCAGTCTTGTACCTGTTTAAGTCTTTAAGTCATCTTTCATAGTTATGTATTCACAAAAGATAGCGAGTCTATGTATTTTCTGAGAGAGTTATTTTCTTTAGTGTTTTGGTTTGGTTTGCTGGATTTGGTCTGGGGTGGTTTTTTGTGGTGTTTGTTGTTACTGTTGTTTTGTTTTGTTTTGGTGTGGAGTTTTTTTTTGTTTGGTTTTTTGTGGGTTTTCTTTTGTTTGTTTTGTTCTGGTTTGGTTTGGTTTTGTTTTGTTGTTTGCTGTTTTGAGGTGGTTGGGTTTTTGTTTAGGGGCTTTTTGGTTGTTTTTTGGGGGGGTTGTTTTGTTCTTGTTGCATTTGTACTTTGCTTATTTATTTTGCTTTGCACAAAAATTTTTGATTACAGTACTCCTACTTATTTCCAAGCATGATATTCTAGTGATTAAGACAATGAGACTCTTTATTTTGTGCATATTCTCAGGTAATACACTATGTTTTAGTAGATTGTTTCCAGTTTAAACAATGAGCATTCCAAGGTACCTCAGCAGTGCTGAACTACTCGTAATTATAATCAGTCATGGTTACAAGAAGTTCTTTGTTCTGCAAACATTTTAAATTCTGTACTTTAGAAAATTTATTGTGTCAAATGAAACATAATCTTGCCTTCTCTATTTGGCAACAGATGCTGCTTGCAGGTGCTTGCAAATGAGCTTTTGATTATAGCTAGCCAAGACAAATGTAATTTTGGTGGTATTCCTGTTGTAGTTTTAATTTAGGTTGCATTAAATGAGTTGCTGGAGATAGTTTCAGGCAGAAAGACTTAAAATACAAACTAAACTAGATTAGTGTTTCAGTTTACTTGATAAATAACTAGTCCATTCATTTCCTTGACAATTGTTTGCTCAAGTTTCCTTAAGGTTATAAAGTGGTTGTGTTTTATTTCCTTTAATAGAACACTGGGCAATTTTGATTGGTGATGAGGCAATCAATTATTCTTGGTGACATGACCTAGACACATCTTTACTAGAACACTAACTTATCCCCAGAAACAAATTACAGTGCTCAAAGTTGATATCTGTTATAAAAGTTCATCTTTGCTACTTTATTGCTTTTGTTTAACAGACTGATTAATTTTATGACTATTTGCACTGACTGTAAAACTCTTATGGTTATTAATTTATATTAAATGTTGCCAAAGAACAAGCTTGCAATGCTACTCTGTATGCATAACCTATTGCATTTGCATGTAAGTTTTTATTTGAATGGGCAGTGTGCTTTTATTTCAGTATAATTTCTTTCTGTATTTGTGTCTATTTCACTCTTAAAAGGTTTTGTTTTGTCAAACTCATTGTATTGAAAGTTGTATTTTTATTAGATTTGGGAACATGTTACTTATAGTCCTACAAAAGTGAACTGCAACACTAGAAAACAAGGTAATTAATTTGTTATATTTAAAGGAAGAATCCAAAGACTGAGGTTAATGTGAACAAAGTTGCTTAATAGAAAAGGAGCAGTTATGTGTTTCGTAATGGAAAGGTGAAACTGTTCAGCTTAGCTGAATTTAAAGTTAGTTAGTCTGTTCAGAATAGTTCTCCTGTATGTTTTGCAAATTAAAAATTCATCTAGACTTTATCGGGTAGTTGCCAGATGGCTCTAACTGCAGGACAAGCCCTGACTGCAAACAGGAGCTTAATTTTATGCTCTTTGCTTATGAAGGCTAAGGCTGTGCAGTCAATACATTCTTTGACTGAGTGCAAGCTTGACAAAAATTCTGTAACTGGAACAAAGTTCTTTGTATATGACAGGATTCTGGCAACATTGCACGTAATCTATTATTTGGGAAGACAAAATATTGAAGAACTGGCAAAGGTATAAAAATAATACTATAATTGCATATGTGACGGTCCCAGCAGAATTCTGCTAAGAACAACACAAATTTAAATGTAAATTTCCCTTTACGGCTAGAACTGATGTGGGCAGTAACAACAAAGCTGAATTTAAAAAGCATTTGCAAGGCTCAGGACTACTAATTTAAGAGATGATTAACTCAGAAAGAAAGCTCTCATGTATGGGTTACAGTTCAAGAACACTGAATCTGAGAATAACAACTGTGTCTTGACTGTTAGTCAAACAGTGTCTGCTCTTCATCAAGAAGAGTGTAGTTGCAGCAGCATTCAAATTTTATAATGTAACACAGATATTAATTTTATGAAATATTACATCACTACATCAACTGTGAGTTACTGCAAGAGAAGCAGCACTTCTCAGAAAGCCAAGTCACATAAACCAAAGTAAATCGGGGGAGGACAGACAGAGCCCCAGAATGATGTACAATAGGAATAGTGCTTACAAGACGAAGTCTCCTATACTGTGCCAGGAACATCCTAAACCAAATCAGCTAACTCCATGTAGAATTACTAGGAGTTAGATGTAAGCCTTGCACCTTAAATCAAGAGAGATTTATTTTACTCAGACAAATTAATTCCTGCTGAAGTTCTTTTCCACTGGAGATAAGACTGTCCGTGGGGCTGTACCAGGGATGAAACCGTCCCACTGGATTACTGCAGCATCAAAGAAGCATTATCATAACTGCTGAACAAAGTTATCTTTGCAGTATTTTAGCAAGGTTGTTTTCAAGCTGCTTTTATTAAAAAATACAACCTGGATGGTAGTCAACATGCACACAATTCCTCGAGGGGACAAAAACCCAGTGCCAATTCTAAAAAGCAAGAGTACCTAGAAAAAAAATAGATACTGAAATAATTGAACTCAAGCTAGTGTGTTACCCTTTCAAACAACTGACTTGTGGTTGCAGTTCAGAACTCAAATTAAGAAGCAAAAATGAATAATATTAATGTGAAGCTTATCAGTAAATATGCATATGTATGGCAGGGATCAGGCTTATATGAAAAAATATTTTCAGATATAGGTGTTTGGCAAATTACTAGCAAACTACACAGTTGTCTATAAGACAAAACTCAGCTTAGTCAGACCAAAGAGAGTATTTTTTAATATATTAATTAGAGTGTTATATTTTCACACAAAGATGTTTTGTTTGAAAGATCTATGCCTGCTTTTTGCATGGCTGAGGAAATCCTCTGATTTCCTGATGATAGTAAAAGAGTTCAAAATTTCATTTTTTATTTACAGGTTGTTTCAACTAAACTTAAGCCATAAGTAATCATTGCAATGCTTTATTAATATTCTATATGACAGCTAGATATCAAAGTAGATTATTTTTGTTTATAATCGCTATTCCTTTAATACAAATTTATAATTAAAGGATAAGACAGGATGTGATCATTTTTAGAAAGTTGTTTTCTCCTTTTGGCACGGTGATACATGATGAAGTACAAATAGCATGCTACTGTTTTTATATACTACTCAATACATAGAAGCACTTCCATATCTTTAAGTAGACTAAAAAATATTTTTTAAAAATTACGTGCTTGCTATGATGTTAAAATCTCAGTCCATGTATTGCACATACAGTAATTATAGAGTAAGAATTCACTGCTCACAATATCCGAGAATTATGCTTCTGCTTCTATAACAGTTGCATTTTAGTATTGATTTCTTAAGCCAAAGTTGTTGATACTTACTCACCTGCTATCCAGTTTCCATCAGGCTTGCAACACACATGGCTAGTTTATAATCTGAGATAAAGATACTAATCCAACAACTAAATTTTCTCTAGAGGACAGATATCAGACAACTCTTAAATATGTGAATTAAATAAATATCTGCTGAATTACACAGAAAATGTTTCTTCATTTTAGTGGCACTTCAGAGAATCACAAGAGAAGGGTACAATGATCGCCCATAAGATGTTCAATGGATCTTACGTAGCTCCAGAAATAGCTGAGAACCCTAAATAAAATTGTTTTCATTTCATAAAAGTGATTATTCAGACTACTTTCCTCTTCCAAACTTTCTAGAAAATTTGCATTCAGTTCAGATTTGCTGGTTAAATATGTACATTGCTACAGACACCTGTAATTCATAAGAGAAATAGAGCAGTGCAGGAGTGGTGCAGGTAATAGCCAGAATTTTTGTTGATGGCATTTTAGTTTGGCTGCATCAGCCACTTCTTCTATTTCACTGAAATGTCCTTTTAGTACTATGAAGGAAAGAAAAGCAAAGAATCATTTTCAGTAAATTTATTGATGGCGAAGAGCCCTTTCTGAATAGAAGCTGGCCAAATCTTAGGAGTTTAGTGTTGAATCAGATAGAAAGCTTAGTATATAGAGGCAGGAGGAATTCAAATTTAGCAGCTGCTCTGTGCCAAGAATATAGTCATTTTTCTTCAGGGAACTGGTTGAGTCCAGAAGCATTGGCAATGGGTAAGGGGAAACCTATTTTGCTTCCAGCTGGCCAGTCTATGACTTTACAGCTCAGAGGTTTAAAGTATTATGCTGCCTGATGTGGGATGATTGCCTGATGACCAAGTGTGAGGTTGGGAAATTAAAATCACCTATTCTGACAAAGCTGTAATATTTATACAGAGATTCTGATCTTGTTACCAGTATTATGAAAAAAAGTCAGGTATGTTTAATTTAGTAAAATAACAGGAATAAAGATGGATAAGAAGTGTATCACACACACCCCTCCTGTTTTTTAAAAGGAGAGTTCCTTTTAATCATTTTATCTTTTCCCAGAGGGGTAGAAAGCGGTGTTCATTAATCATGCAAATTACTTTCCAACTATACAGTTAATTAGTCCAAGTTAAATTCGACTGTGTTTAAAAAAACAATTTGGGTAATCTAGCTCTTGAAGGCCTGTGCACCTGTCAGAAAAGCTGAATCTTAATGCATAATCAGCAAGAGGAGAGCCCCTTGCCCATTCTCAGCTACAAAGATTTCTCAATTGCAAATATATGTGTTGTGGTGGATAAGGATGAGCCTTAAGGTGCTCTGAGGTTAGGGTGAGCCCTCCCAGAAGGCTTTGCATTAAGTATGTTGATTATGTTAATGTACCCCAGTTCTGTTCTCCTGATTGGCCCGTTGGCCTCCCTACCACTTTTTACCCTATATGGCTCCCCTCTAGAAAGTTCTCCCTTCCTTGTTCCCTAATTGGCTCATGCCCCGTGGCTCCTCCCCCTGTGCTTCTCCATTGGTCCCTGGACCATAGCCCCACCCCTGTACCCTCCAACCATTGGCCCCTGGTGCTTTCTCCTCCCCCATCCAGCCCGTATAAAACTCCTGACCCCTCCATTGTTCCCCGTTCTTCGTCCCTGGACCTCTCCGTGTGGCTATCAATAAACTATCTTGTGGAACTCCAAACGAAGGACCCCTCCCGCCTCTTTGTCTCCGGCAACGCTCCTGAAGCATCCTGCTTCTGTCTGTGTGAGTGGCTGCGCGCATCCATCTGCACGGGTGTGTTGGTGTGCCTGCGAGGGTGCTTGTGTGGCACCACCCAGGCAACTCCTTTGAGGGATGCTTTTGGGGAGGAGGCGGCATCCTACCACCTATATGCTGCTTATAAGTTCGCTAATGTCAAACCATCTGAATGTTTCAGAAAAAGCCTGTCCAGAAACAAAGATGAGAAAAGCTAGGAATCTGAGTTGAAAGACAGTACTTAAGCCATAAGACAGGAGCAGATTTAGTGAGGGTTTTTTAATATAGCAAAGCACTATATTATAGGAAATAAAAGAATTAATTTAAAGAGTAGCTCTGCCTACTTTTCCAGTACCAGCATATGTACAGTTTACATTTTTACTTATATACATTTCATGAAACAAATCTATATTTAAATCTATGTAAGTAGACCTGATTAAAACACTATAATTCTTTTAATATGAACTTACATTGAAGTCACTAAGCCCATGAGATCTTGCCAGATCATCTACAACAAACTGTTTCTTATACGCGCAAAGTTCTTTAATAAGCTAAGAGGTAATAACCACTGGATTGGATACACATACCACTAATATTGCACATATTTACCATTAATATTCTTAATGTCTCTCAGAGGTCTCAGGGGAAGAATTCATGTTCTCCTCAACCAGGATCAGAGAGGGAGACAGAATTAGAATAGCCATGATATGTTGTTGATCCCACTGCTGATGGCAGTTTATTGTCAGTATTGCTGGTCAGTGTCATTGGGTCACCTGTAAATACTGTAAGATTTAATAAGTGTAATATTAAATACTTTATAGCCAAGAAAACACAAACAATGGTATCCTTTTCTACAGCTTTTTCATATTGAGTCATACAAAATCAATTCCTGGGTTTCATGTAAAATACATAGACCAAAAAACTGGAGGAACTTCTGAGAGGCTTAGAAGCCCAAATGTTAGCAAGGAGCAGAAGACATTTCAGTAGCAATGCATCCGTCCAGGCACATTTACTAGGACATATGTCATGTTTATAGCACAAGCGTAATGGGGATTTTTTTGAGAAAAACAATCATAGTATCTAATCATACTTAATAGAGAGTGTGTGCATTTTGTCATCAAGAATCCTGTTCTCAAGATAAAAATATCCTTTTCTGCACATCATAGTTCAGTAAATTCCCCAAATTCTTAAATTAAAAAAACCAAAACAAACTAAAACCACCCAGTCCTGTCCTTCTTAGAGAGCAGAGATCAAAGAAACAGAAAACTTTTAATCTTCAAAGCTACAGCTGTACTTCAGAAGAATTACACCAATGCATTTTACATCCCATCTTTGGTAAGAAACCATGTAGCTAGTAAGTAATTTTTGTGTGTAAGCAATTTTTGTGATTTACTGTAGAGTACAGCCTGATGAATCCTGGGCTGCCCTGCTTGTTCTGAAAGTTTTGCACTGGGCATTTCAAGCTGCTGAATTTCTTTTTTTCATGAAGTCTCTGAGAAAATCTTTGCAGAGACAGTGCACAAAGTGAAATCCCTGGTATTCTTTTGCAGTTAATTTGTTTCATCCCCCAAAAGAAAGACTCCAATAGAAAAGTATTCATTCATGTGCAAAGCCGAGATTCTGGGGCAGAGCAAGAGCAAAGGTTACCCCTATACCCTCCCCCAAGCCTATTCAGAGAGAATCCCAATTCTCACTTCTGAAAGTCAGATAAACTATCTGGGGACAGAGAAGGAGAATGGCCCAGGGACAGCTTTTGGAAGATGAGAAATAGAAATGCCCTATGTCTAGACTTTAAATAGAAAGGACAGGCTATACCTGTCCTTTATAATATAGAAAGGACAGGTGATGCTTAAAAATAATACTTCAGAAGAAGTAGGAGCCAAGGCTAAGGGAATAAGCAGCACTGCAGTGGAGGAAGTAGCCATAAAATACCTTTTTACAAAATATACTACATTTTTGTAAATTTATCAAAAGATACTTTGGCCTTAAAATTTTTACCAGCTGTAGTGAAGGTGGGATCTTGCATGAATTTAAACTGAGTTATGCAGATCCTTGAATTATGAAAAATTAATGCTTAATTACACCTCCCTTGTAGTCCTATTTGATCTGCTAGGAAACACCAATGATAACTACTAAAGCACAAAACTAGACTTTCACTTCTGCACTACTCAAGATGAGCAGTAGCTGGCATGGGAAATAGGCAAACCTTTAAGACCTTCTTTTAAAGACAACAGAAAAAAAATCATCATAGATACACAGGTGCAGGTGGGATATGTCTCTGTGCTCTTCATGTGTTCCACTGATTGTCCTTGTAAATACATTAAGTTGGCTGTTAGCCAAACTTTATACAGAATATCAGTATGGGAAGAGTTGTGTTAAGTGTATAATTAAATCTATGAAGAAAACCGTTTATGCAATACTTTATATAGAAGTTTACTCTATTTATTGCCAGATAACCTTATCTGTGAGTGAAATGGTGTAGATGCAACTGTGGATCCAATGAGCTAAATAAACATCCAAAATTTTCTTCAAGCTTGTAGATTTCTTTAGCTATTACTCCATTTGCTTTGAGTACTTTTATTTTGGCTGACAAATCTCTTGATATACTGTTAATTAAAAAGTTTACAAAAATAATACTCCAAAGTTATTACCATGGATTGAGTTTCAGGCATGGTGGGAATAGAGAGAGGGGGTGGTGGTGGGTTTTTCTTTATTTGTTTGTTTGGTTTGGTTTGGTTTGGTTTGGTTTGGTTTGTTTTAAATAAAAGAAAAACTGAAGTCAGGAGAAGTTACCTTAGTAGAACTCAGAAGGTTGATGCAAGAATCAGTGTGAATCCATATCAGAGTTTGCAGTGATGACCCTATAGAAGATGAGGCTTCTTTTGTTCTGGGCTCATCATTTAAGTACGTGTATGTACACACATAGGCTCAAGTTGCTCTTTCTTTGCCCTCAAGCATCTGTGAACAGTCCCACACCATCATCTTCATATCTCTGGATGGTTTTATGGTTATTCCATGTTAGAATGCAAAAGTGATAGCATAGACTGTACAAGTCTCTTTAATCATATTAGGCATCTTGAAAGTTTTTGAGAAAAATTGAATCTTATTCTTTTGCAGTATAACTTGCATATTGATGTTAATAATCCCCTAATGGCTATAGCAGGAACAGAAGTATGCCAAGCCCAGTTCATATTTCAATTCATAGATTGTGCCCAGAATACAGGCCCATAGCTAAGAAAGGTAATCCCTTGACTCCTTAGAAGCAAAATTTTGTTTGTGATTTTAATGCACAGCTGAGTTTTCAGTAGATGTGAAAAAGATACTTTTGATGCTGATTGTGACCTTTGATCTTTTATTTCAAGTCCTTTACTTTAGTTTTGTCTTTAGACTAGCTGAATCCTTTCACCAAATAGCAAACAAAAATATATTCAAGACTGAGTGTATTTCAAGAATATTTGGAGGAGTAACAGAAGATTCATAGCACTAATTACTATGAAGGTGTTATATAAATCTCAAGCATCATGTTATTTGCTCTTTCTCCCAAGCTTCATATAAATGTCAGAGGGCTTTGAGAGGTTCTTTGACAAATAGCTGTGGTCATTGCTAGAGGACCAGTAACTGTTCTTTTCTAGGACTTCTTTTTATAACTGTTCTCTCATGGGAGATCACTTGTCTCACAGCAGAGCAGCTAAATACAATATATGTGTGCTCCTGAGCTGCCCCAGTGTGAAAGTCAGCAGGGTCTGAAAGTCTTTTGGATGTCTGTGAATGCCAGTGGATTGCAGTGGGAACTAGTGGGAAGTGGTAGGTGGTTTTAAGCTATTCCTCTTACATTTGTACTTAAAGAGCTGAGGATTGCTTTTGACATAAAACCAACTGCTAGGTCATACCAGAAGACTCATGTGGCTCTGGATTTTGACTCCAAGAGCACCTACAAGGAGATAATTTGAGTTAACTGGGCAAAGAATGGGACAAGCATATATGGCAGTTCTCCTTTCTACTCTCCCATCTGCAGTGTCTAATCACTTCCAGGTTGAGGGTCATGGATGAGGATCAGAGCACTTAACTGCTGCACAGACCAGCTTCATGCAAAACCAGCCAATCCTAAATAAATTGGAAAAGTGAAATGCTGGACTTATTGAAGAGCCTTTAATAAACTCCCTCAAAGCAGAACACTGTTTTCCATAAACACAAGATGTTAATGCTATGATAATCCTGTAAAAAAAATGAACAATGAAGTTACTTGTGAGATAAGAGGAAAGAAACACATTTACTAACCACATTAACATAACACCTTAGAGCATTCACAGTAAGTTTTTGTATTTTGGAAGGACACAGAAAAGTTACAAGGGGAGAGGTGAGTACTGGGACTTTTTAAAATTCTTCTTCAAGCCATTGTCTTAACAGCATGTATGAAAGATACTTCCATTTATAAACTATTGCAAGACAGTATGGTAGAAAGAATGTCAGAAAACCACCTAAATTAGAAAAAGTTGTAATCTGTGTCCAAAGCAGTATGCACAGTATGCTCCAGAATCTTTAATAAATCTTTCCCACCTATACAGTCCAGGAATATGGAAAGTCCAATTTTTTCCATACAAAATAAATCTCTGCTCATTTCATGATCCAATTTTACAATCTCCAACATTGGCATTTGTGTCCACAATTTTATATAAAGCGTATCAAGAAAAGGGGAATCACCATATGGTTCAGCAGATACTAAATGAGCAGTCTGTAGTGCTCATCAGTACTCTCCTTCAATTCAGAAACTAAGCAAGTCACTCAGGCACCTGAGACCGAGATGCCTAATTCTGCACTAGGAGTGTCATTCCTGGAGCTGAGTGCCAGACTGCAAAATGCTGCAGTGTTCTGCATGGTAATAGCCAGGTCTTTCTATGAGTTAATTCCAGATTTTTCATTCTAAAACCAAAATAACTAAATTCTTATGTATTTGCTAAGATTTTCTGCACAGCTTTTATATATTGCTATGTACACTAATCTTTGAGGAATACCATTTGCCAAATTTTTTCATAGAGATTTTCCACTTACACATTTTCCACATATTGTATAATTTGTCTCAGCTTTGTTCTCTCTAAGTTTTACAGATTGTTCACATCTTACGAACAACTTTCTCTGGAAATAGGAAAATAACAAAATGAGAATACACTGAAAAACCATAATACATATAGCTGGGAAGTGCTCCCTTTAAACATGCCTACTGACCTAATCTTTCTGGTATCTCTCTATTGACTTGGAAAGCTGGAAACAGACAAAACAGGAAAAACTGAAATAAAACAACTCCTTCATCTGATTGATCTAATTTTTTTCTGTTTACTATTGTTCCTTTTCTTCTGTGGAACTTAATTGGATTTTTTTTCTTTACTTTCTACTTTAATCTTAATGAGGATAAGATCAATTTCATCTTATTTGCCTGCAAAATTTGAGGCAAACATCCATTCTGCTATAGGATTTCCCTAATCAGTTTGATGAGTCTAAGATTCCTCATCTCAGGTTTAATAGATACTTAATCTTACCGTTCTCACTGTCCATCCTTCCACGTTTTGAGCAAGTTTTAAATGTTACTCTCACTGCATTCATATTCTCTGATCTTTCTGCCCTATTTCATCTGTGTTCACCTGGGAGAAAACTGGCCTGGACATTATGGAGGATGCCAAGCTTACATTAAGTTTTCCAGTTTTATTTCTAAATCTAAAACTAAAATAATCGGGTAGTCCAGGTTTACAAGGTCTTGCAGACACAAGGGGGCTTGGGTGAGGATAAGCCCCACATCAGCATAACACACAGAGATGCTTGTGGGGGTCCTGGAAAAGGCAGGTCTACCATCCTGCCTTTGGCAAGGCTCTTCTTATTTAAATGAAGACATTCCTGGCGATATTGCATTGCTGGGCAGAAGTAGCCTCAAAGACAAATGCATCACCATGAATTTTGTTTTAAAGGGCCATCAAGAACAGCTCAACTAAAAAGGGATGCGTTTTCCAACTGAAAGTACACTTTGATATGCATTCTCCCTCTGAAATGCAGTGTAGCCGGCACAATTGAACATACATAACCTGGGGCCATTTCCAGAGATGCTGTTAGATCTCTTCCTGCAAGGGAAGGTGAGATTTGTAAGCAGTCTAAATTCAGACTATTTACAAGTAAAAATCAGTGAAAGACATTGGATCTCTATAGCACCATTACCTTTAATTACCCCTCGAATCTTTTATTTCAGGGGATTAAAAATAAAGCCCTTATGCACATCAAAAACTTTCCTCCATGCAAACACAGAAAGTATAGCACATATAAATGCAAGTTTATCATTACTACTTTTTCAACTCTATGGTCAATTGAAGTATTTTAATTATTTACAGTATTTAAATTTTACAGTATTTATGTAATTTATAACATAATTTTATATATAATTCCTTAAAAGGGTTATTCTCTCCACAAACACTGCTGGGATATTTCTAAATAAGACAGGTTGCAGTCTTCAAAATTTCATTAACCAGGTAAAACTACTACCTGGAAAAAAAATCCAAACCAAAACAAATATACTTTCAAGCATATACATCCAAATGTACAGGTAATAAGAACCTCATCTTACAGAAACACTCTTAACGTCTTGCTTTCTCTTCTATATTTATTTCAGTAAAAAGTAAGATTTCTGGAATTAACCCCAAATGCCTCCAAATACATCCAACAATTCTAAATTCAAGTTCAATATGAATATTTATTTAAACAAAAGAGTGTGCTTTCCAATCTTAAAAGTTGATGACTATTATACTAAAGGATTCAAAGGCCTGAAGTCAAGACTGCTTTAGCTACTTACTTCCATGGCGATCAAACATGGAAGAAACAGGTTAAGACATAGAGTAATATGCACTGTGCTCAGTAAGTTTGTAATCCTGCCAGAGCTTCTGAGACACCATTGCCCAAATGGTTTATACCTAGTACTAGAATTCAGAGTAAAATTACTATCCATCCTAGAAAGACTTCTAACTGCAGCATAAAACCATTTATACCAAGAATCTGTATATGACTTCCTGTGCAAGTTTCTTTTCTAAAAAGTTGCAGTTCATAAAAATGTATATAGATAATATTTGGGCTGAGGAAACGAAAAAAAAAGCCACCAAATCAGCTCACTATTTTTATCTGAATGAGGTTCACTCTGAAATGTTGTTTTATACAATAAAGCAAAACAGGTAAGTCAAACTGTAATGCGAATTCTGTCAGAAATTCTAATCATAGACAGTCAGGAATTTCTAAAGATGAGCCAAAGCTTTTCCTGGTAATAGACCAGTTTTGACTGGTATATGTACACCAGTGGGCTTAGGCAAGAAAATGTAGTTGTCTGGCACAGGGAATAAATAATTTGTTGGTCTGAGCAAGCAGCTGGGGTTTGCAAAGTCCATATATCTTTGCTTTGCTTTGCTGGATTTAGAGCAGGGAGTTGAATCTGTGTGAGGGCCCTAACCAGACAGTGATAAGCTGTCTTCCTTTTTAGCTTGATGAGTATTTATTCAGCTATACACAATGGAGCAAGTCCAACCACGAAGAGGCCAGTCTTTAACACCAGAATAGTCCTCAGCTCAGCCATCAGACAGCAACGTGAACATTCCTTAGTCTGATTCAGGCACGGTCTCATTTGAAGGCAGGTCTCTCAAATCCCCCGAGGATACCATAGCCATGAGGCAATTGGCTGTGATGTGTGTCTGTCTGTTCAAAAGGTTATTTGGTTCTGATGCAGAATGCGTAAAAAAAAAAGTCTCTTCAGAGTCTGTCCTTTCAATAGGATAGACTGTCCCAGTTCTCTGTATGTACCACTGAGTTTGCAGAAAAGGTTGAGCAGAACCTGTCACAGTGCCTGCCCATGGAGGTAGGCGATGTGACTCAGGTACACCTGGCTGCATCTGAGCAGGCCGTGCTCGGTGGCTTATCCATGAGAACATCGCATATAATGATTTGCTGCAGGAGCAGGAACTACGGAAAATTAACAAAAAATGCTCTTCTCAGTATTAGAAATAGCTGTTTTAATGAAGTAGACGCACCCAGACGTACCCACCAAAGCGGCAACTGTCCACACACGTACAGGACGAAGAGGAAGAGCCAGCATCCCTGCACGCCCCGGGCGCTCCCCCCGCTCGCCGACGCAGGATGGCGCCCTCGGTATGAGCAATTAACCCGGGGGGAGCAGGTTGGAGATCCATTTCCAGAATAAAGCATTTCTCTCTGAAAGCCCCTATTCCCAAGGAGCATCGATTTTATAGCTCCGGTTTTCAATGCAGTGATACATTCTGCTACTCCCCTAACCATTGTTACATTGCTTTGCCGGCGACGGTAAAAGGATCTCTCAAGTAAGTGTTCGCTGTGCTGTTTCAGAATGAATGGTGACAAAGGTGACTAGCTATTTAGGACGTTGTGCTTGTTTTGTCAGAATTGCAGTTAAAAGAAATTTCACATACTTGTATATAGAATGAAATTTAACTATAGTAGTGCTTCATATTGAGAGGTAATTGTGTAGAGTTTATTTGAAACGACGAATACCAGTCACAGCTCTGATTTCTCCATCTCACAGGGCACAAAGCCAGCCCTCGCTGACCATCAGAGTCCTGCTGGCTATTTGACTTTGCAGGCGGATCCTGCTCTTTCGATGCTCGGAGAAGCCCCGGAGTAGCTGCGCTCTTGGACCTTTCTTTCTCTCCAATCATTTCACAGTCCAGCCAGATATTATAGATTCACCAGAAGGTGCAATTACACCTACTACCTCCGGCTGGGGAGGAAAACCCGCACCCGCCCCATTTGGGAAATATAGTTAGCAGAAGCTTGAAACCTTAGAACCTAGGTTCAGGAAGGATTTTTTTTTTCCTCTCTCTTTTTTCGGCAATCGGAAATTAACTCGGTGGTTAAGAGGGCAAGTGGGAGTTCCAACGCACTCCGTCCGTGTGACCCTCTCCCCGGCACCGCTGGCTTCCCGGAGCAGGGGCGCTCCGCAGGCTGCCAGCTGCCCGCTCCCGTGCGCACCTTCCTGCCCTGCCAGGCGGGACACAGTGCCGCGGCCCCCGCCCCGACCCCCGCCCGGCTCCCC
>VZTH01003865.1:31309-60415 GCA_013397815.1 Aleadryas rufinucha | reverse complement strand
CAATATAAGCCTGTTTTTCCCTCCTTCCTCCTCCCCCCCCCCTCTTTTTTGTTGGAAAGACAAAATGTGCAGGGTGATAGCTTGGGTGAATTGATGGCATCCTTCCTCCTGCCAAGCCAACCCGTTTTCTAAAAACCCCTTTTAGGAAGGCTAGAGAATTTTATTCTGTTGGAGAATATAACCCTGATGGTTGCTTGCACAGAGGGGAAAAGCAGAGAGGAATACGGGAATCGTCCTGTGCAATCTATTGTTTGAAACTTACTTTATATCAGAAATTGAAGATGAAAACGGTAAGGAAGATTTCACGCTATTCAATGAAACTTTTTGCTTTTCTTGTGTCCCGAATAATGGTGAGTGCAGGGCTTTGGGGAGCGGGGGGAGATTTATATTGCATTAGGCGAGGTGCATTTGGAGTAATTTCAGAGAGAAACCTCTGAAGATGGGGGAAGGGGGTGCGAGGATTTTTCAACCGATGAGAGAGGTGGTCGATGAAGTACCATCTCGAATAGTGCACTTTTAAGAAAATTTTTCTATACTTTGAATACTAAGTCGTTGGTAGAAGCAGGAAAGGAAAAACCAAACCAAAACCAAACAACAGATGAAAACCAAAGCAGCCCCCAAACCCCAGCGACAACCCAGGGCTATTTCGGATTGCTGCTGAGTTGAGGAAGCCCCGCTCTCGGCCGTACCGTGTCCGGCGGTGTCCGCTGCCGCGGTCAGACAAGTGCACACTTTGTGCCGGGGCTCGGAGGGTCGGCGCGGCCGCCGTCCCGCAGCGATGCTGGCGGGGATGTCGGGCTCTCGCTGGGCTCATCAGGAAGATGGAAGCGTGTGGTTTTGATTTACTTCGAGCCGCTTGGGATTTGCCAGACTCTTAACCCCGCGGACTCGTGTTTGTCTGTGTATGTCTGTCTCCGCAGTGGCTCGGGGTTCAAAGGGACTTTATTTGGTGGGAGGAGGTAAGTGGGCTCTGGCTCCCCGGCGATGTGTGTGCGGATTTTGTCTTCGCTACTTTCTTTCATTGTTGTACAAGAGAGAAGGGAGAGAGAGGGAAAGAGTCAGACTCTTGTTTTTATTTGGGCTGCCGGTGCAACGCGTTTGGGCCAAACGCCAAGTGTCTGGGTCACACGCGTTTTATCCAAATAGATTCAGCGCTGCTGTCTGGAAATGGGCTGCTGAAAGTTAACTTTAGGATCAGCTCCACCACAGCAACCAGACTCTTCCCTTCAGCCTCTCTAGGGAGGACGGCTTTTTTTTTTTTCCCCTTTCTGAATTTTTTTTGAGGGATGTGTGTCTGGTGACTTCCAATTTGCTTCAGTACCAGTTTTTTTAACTCTCTCTGTGTGCATATGTGTACAGATAGTGTGCATATGTGTACAGATAGTGTGCATATGTGTATGTGTTGAGCTGTATGTGTAGCCATGTATTTTTCTAGCCTGTTGACTTTTTCTTTTTGTGGGGTGGGTGGGTGTTGCTTTTTCGGTAGATGCGGTGACAGCTGCCCCCTTGGCACGGCCGGCGGGGAGCCCTGGGGCTGGCGGGGGGGTTAATACGGCGGCAGCCCCGTCGTACGCCGGGGCCCGTACAGCAGTAATTTTACTCCCCACGCCTCGGCTTCTGGTTAGTTCCCGGGGAGGAGGGTTCGGTCCTTTCCCTTTGTACGTGTCCCCCTCCCGCCACCCCGGCCCCCTTCCTTTTCACCGAGCTCATCCCGGCGCGGTCTGTGCGTCGCAGTTCTCGCCTGGGGAAGCTCCCGGGGGCACGGCTAATCCTCGGCTTTTGAAGCCCTGCGACGCTTTTCACGGCCATCCGCGATACCTGTAATTGAATTTGTGTGATTGATGCCCGTCCCCCGTCCCCTCCCGCCGCCCTCCTCATTTCCGTAGCAACCACTNCGGTCGTCGCTCTCCTCGACCCCGCCCCGAGCGGCACCAGCGGTCTGGGCGCCGTGACTCGGCGGTGCGGTGTCGTGTCTTTTCTGGCACTTCGGCTGCTAACAGGAGACCTCGGCGCTTCCGCCCCCGAAGCGCGCCGGAACCTGTCGGTTCTGCGGTGGACGCCCGTGGTGTGGCGGTTGTCTTGGGACACCAGTCTCGGATGCTTCCCGGTCCTGAAACTTGAGCTACCTTCTGGTTAAGTGATGCCTTAGTTGCCCAAGGCACCTTTGGTTAGATGGAGGCTCCCATGATTACTGCTCTGAGCAGTTTGGCTCGTCACCTCCTCGTAACCCACTTTATCATGGACTCATTTAGGTTGAAGAGGACCTCTGTTAGTCCAACCTATGATCGAACACTACCCTGTCAACACCATGGCACCAAGTCCCATGTCCAGTCTTTCCTTAAACATCTCCAGGGATGGTGACTCCACCACCCCCCTAAGCACCCCATTCCGATGTCTAATCATCCTTCTGTGAAGTTCTTCCTCCTGTTCACCCCAAACTACCCCTGCACAGCTTGAGGCTATTTTCTCTCCTGTCACTGGTTGCCTGGAAGAAGAGACCAACCCCCAGCCTGCTACACTTCCAGGCAGTTGTAGAGAGCAATAAGGTCATCCCTAAGCTGCCTTTTCTTCAAACTAAGCACTCCCAGCTCCATCAGCCACCTCTCATAAAACTAGTGCTTGAAAAATTATGGCCTTTTTTCTCCTCACTGAGTGTCACTGGGTAGGAACCTCATGACACCAGTGACAGGACTGCCATGGTTATCAGTGCCTTCACAGAAATGCCAGTGCTATGCAGCTGCTTTGTCATTGGCATCAGAAAACATCTTGTACTATTCCTTTCCTGTTTGGCAGAGCTCTTAGAGTTAGTTGGGATCTGTGGATTTAGGTGATGGTTGAGGACATGGAGCCACACCTACATTTACCAGTGGGTGAATGTGTAGTTCACCACATGACACACTAGAAGTTTTTTATTGTAAGCTTAGTGTTGTATCTTAACAACAATCTACAGTGAAATGCTGAACATAGGTTGCCAAGGAAAGTGCAAATAAATAAAAAAAAAGGGTATAGAGTCCAGAGTTTGAGGTTCCTACCACATGTCATACTGAAAGTATTTTTTCTTGAAGTTATCTGAGTGCTTTATCATTCGCATCCATTACCACTCTTCAACTGGGAATGTTAATATAGCTTCATATGATCAGGTTGTATCCATGGTCAAGCTGGCAATAAATATTTTTGAAGAAGAGGTAAAAAATTCTGCTGAAACTTCTGCTGAAGCTTAATATGAAAGGAGATTGCTCTTATATGAAGCTTGAAATGGGGGAGACCACTTCAGAGATCCCTGCAGGGACACTAGACATGACTATTTCACATTGTTTACCAACATGTAGTTATGGTCCATCATGTGGTCCATTGGTGGGTAAATAATAAATAATGGTACTAAATAATGGGTGCTGTTAATTTATGTCCAGTATTCTGAGCTATCTAGCTCCTTAGGTACTGCAGTTTCAGGGGATCTTAATGTTATGATAACTTATTATCAGCCAAACAGGCTGAACATGAACTCCCTGTTAGAATATTTTGGCTAAGTAGAAGCTGTAAAGCAGTATTACCTCTATATATGGCAGTAACAAACCATGACTGGACTACAGTGTCCAGTTCTGGTGTCTGCAGATGAAAAGGGATGCTGATGAATTGGAAATGGTTCAGAGAAAAACTGCTAAAGTATTCAGCCATCTGGAAACTGGATTATACTGAATGAGACAAATCAAATAGGTTGAGCTGCTTATCAGGAAGTGTCCAGAGGTGCTTGTATCAGATTATAAGTATGCATACAAGGAAAAGAAACCAGCTCATTAGCAAACAGGGATAAAGAAAGATTCAGTGACAAGAATTTGAAACTATACATTCTCAGATTAGAAATAAGGTACATTACTTATTGTACTAATGTAGCTGAAAGAGTATGGGCTTAATTATGTATCTTCAAAACTTGCAAAATTCTAAGAACTGTAACTAAATATTAGCTGGGAAATAAAGGTTCTACACAGCAATGCAAATAGAGCTTTTTTATTAATGGGCTTTGAGGCCTTGTGACATGTGAATGGCATCACAAAGTCTTTATGCTTCCCCAGGAAGACAATACTACTAAGCAAAAAGCATGTTTGCAAAGTGTTTTAGTCTCTTTACAAACCTGATTAAATCCTGGGTGCTGTCTTGAAAGATATTTAAAAGGTCAGATTAACCTCATTTGCACATTAATAATTAGATGGCTGTCAAATTGGCTAAGTTACCTAAATATTCCTTGTAATGGTGGTAAATGGGATTTGGGCGATGTTGATTTTTTTCTTGAGATTTTAGGTTACAGCTCTTTATTAAACCTTCACAAATAATCCGCTAGCTGCAGCTGTATTACCTGTCTTAATGAATGTTTTAAATCGTTCCAAGAATTTTAGAAAGGCAAATTTGTCTGGTGCATATGTAGGTGACTCTGTATGCTTGTGGAAATTGGTTTTTAAACAAGCTCCCCTTCTTAGGTGTTCTATTTCTCCATTGTCTGCTTCAGCAGAGTTTGTGCACAGGTGTGCTGCGAGTGTTTTAAGTGGACTGATGAGTACCAGCTGACGCAACACATGGTTTGGTGTCCCATGATACTGGACTGTTAGTTGACTGCATGGATCTTCTATTTAATCCCTGGATGCAGCTAGAGCTGCTTTTTACTATTGTTGCAATAGTATTTTAAATGAAAAAAAAATTGACAACAAATATTTGAAATATTAGAATGTGTATGATGAATAGCTTTAGATACTGAAATTTGTTCTTTAGTATTCTAACATGCAGCATTCCCATTTAAGTGAATGGGAATTCTGCCTGCATAAGCAGAGCCCTGGCCCAAGTAATAACAAAATACATGCTTCAGAAAGATCAGATAACGGCACTCTGGATTCTTTCCCAGGTTCTTCCTTTATCTACCAGTATATTGGGACCTGTTATTAACAGTTGAAATCAATGAGTGCATAGCATTGATTATAGATGGAACAAGTCTGAACACAATATTTGAGCTATAAGAAACACTAAATAGGTGTAAGAATTCATAAAAATAACATGGACTTGATAAGTGTGTCATAAGCTGTATGGATCTGCTTTTCAGGGTTAATGGTAACCCTTTTTCAATTTTTTTCTTTTTGTAAGATTGTGATCTTGGATGTGACCATAAAATTGATACTGAATATTACTTCAAAATGTTGCCCTGTGTCGTTCACTATCATGTCTTAGTATTTTGCAGCATAGATCTGTTTTAATAGAAAGAATTTGCCTTGACTCATATTCTTCTGTTTTTCAGGAAAAGAAATGGAGCAAGTTCAGTAACTATCCAATCTAACATCTGTCTCATATCTTAAGGAATCTTACAAATACTTGTTTTGAATTGAGAAAATGACTGCAGCTATAGAAGAAAGTACTTGTCCAAAAAGTGGAACATCCTATAGTTAACTTGGAAGTAGTATAAAATAAATATACCTGTTATGGTGCGATTCTGGAGTGAAGTTAACTCTATAGCACACAGGTAGCTCTCCAAGGAGAAAGAAAAGAAACTTTCTGCTTTTTCTAAAGTATGGAAATTTTTTGGAAGACGTGGACATGGATTTTGAGCTTAGTCATGGTTTCATCGGAATTTCACAGTAACAACCGGCTTTCATACAGTTCTCAAGGTAGGGATCTGATCTCTGTAGCTGGCAAGAAGCATGTGTTTTTGCACTGTGTTTGTGTAATATTTTCTAAACCACATTTATATAATTCATGAGCTCATATGGGCTCTGCTCTTAGTTTTATCATGATTAATTGTCATGCAGATTAAATTTCCTTGTTCTAATTTCTCTCTGTCTAATTTTAACTGTAGGAAAGCCTTGCAAATTAAATCTCGTAAAATGTACTTGATAATATTTGAGAGGCTTGCCATGATAAAATTAACTTACTTTTAGACTAGGAAGTAAGAATCTAATCTTGTTTTTACAATATAATCCTTTTCATTACTACTGTTTGTATTCTTGCAAGTGGATTTTATAGCTTTTGTCTTTGAATGGTATCACTGGGAAAAATACGCTCTTCTTAAGTTAGCCCCAAATATTTACATATATTTGGTAAATAGGAGAAGATACATATTAAAAAACTTTCGTATCTCCAGTGATAAACAAATTAATAGGAAACCAAATCCATTTTATTGACTTACAAAGAAAGAAAATAATGTTTTACTTTATTTAGTAAAATGCTGCATCGTGCATTTACCTGAAAATGACTTTTACTCATGAGAGTGATGAAATTTACCCAAAAATGGTCTGTGTTTATGCTACTACTTGTTGTTTCCTGTTATATTTTCTTCTCTTCTATGCCCACTCCCTGGACTGTCTTACCTTGTGATTGATTACAAAGAGGAATTCCTGTCTTACCTTGAACACTACCAACTAACAATCCCAATAAGGGTTGATCAAAATGGAGCCTTCCTCAGCTTTACTGTGAAAAATCCTAAACCCTCAAGAAGGAGGAGGAGCACAGACCCTTATGACCAAGAACTGGCAGCATCTAAATTATTTTTTAAACTTTCTGCCTATGGCAAGCACTTTCATTTAAACCTGACTCTCAACACAGATTTGGTGTCCAGACATTTTACAGTAGAGTACTGGGGGAAAGATGGACCGCAATGGAAGCATGATTTCTTAGACCACTGTCATTACACAGGATATTTGCAAGACCAACACAGTACAACTAAAGTGGCCTTAAGCAACTGCAATGGTCTGGTAAGTCCATATTACATGTCATAGTATAATAGTGTGCTTGTCCCTTTTAAATTACAGGAGAAGAATTAAATTGGCATATCTTTCAGGTTTTGAGTCCCTGTGGGAAGCAAGTAGACAGGAAGGTGCAGAAAACCCCTAAAACCTGATCTAGGTCTTGGGAAGAGTAATTGTCTGTTTTTCAAGCTTAATATAAGTACTAAGACTCAATTCTGTAGTCTTCCAGCAGGCAACCTCTTTAGTGGTTACAGTGTCTGTGCTAGGGCTGCAAGATTAGGTCTGTGCTGAGATCTTTACAGTTATAAGAACCTTCCAAGCTCAAGGGGCAGGAAGGAGAAAACAGTGGATCCTCCAGGATGCTGAATCTCTACAGAGAGATGTTGATTGAACTGAACACCCACCTGTCTTTGAGTATTTGGATTTAGAAACTGAGTCAATAAAAGAAGGGGGATTGTTTGATGTAGACATCATCATTGCTATAAATTCAAAACATGAAGAGAAAAATCTTTAGCAAGTACCAGCATCAGAAAGTAAATATATAACTTTCTTACCAGAAAGATTTTCTTTACAAATTCTAAACTTTTGCATTTAAAAGTAAGATTAGAAGTTCTTACCTCATTTATTCTCATTTCTTCTCTTACTGGTGAACTTTTGATCACATGACAGTAGTACATGCATAGGAGAAAGAAATTAGAGAACAAATGCAAAGAAGTAAAAAAGTAGAGTATTGGGTAACAAAATACTAAAATAGAAAGGCATGACTATGAAACACTAAATCAAGAGCCAGTGTTTTCTCTAGTAAAAGTATACATATATACTATGGTTACTCATTCTGGTTTTTATTATGGTAGAATGCTGGTCAATCTTGTTGTTTGGAATAGGCAGATCTAACTAATTGCTAAATAAAAAAAAGATTACTTGGACTTGCTAAACTAATTCCCATTTATCCTAGGAAGTGCTATTGAATAATGCCTCTTGGAATGTCTTTTTTAAAAAAAAGCCAGCTGTTTCAGAACTATATAGGTTGCATTACGCCCATCTACTTGTGATATCCCTGATACAGTCTACTTTAACATTTCAGAGAATTCTTGAGGAAAAATATTTAATGGGGATTTCAAGCGCTAAGTGAACATTTTCAAAGAAATACATTTATGGTGTTCCATTGAGTGTGGTACCGCAGTTTGTTAATGTGGACTTATAGCAGATAGGTCTGAATTTAGTACAATTTTCACTTTGCAGTTTCCATGTAATAGCTTTTTTTTTTCTGGTCACAGTTATTCAAGCTTTAAAGCCACTACACTCCACCTTTGCCTTTGAGTTCTTTTCAGCTAAAAATATGATGGAGACAAGCCCCTTCTTTCAGGACTCATTTCTTTAAAAGAGGCTGCATGCCTCTTTATGTCCAGAATTTCTGCTAATTGATGCACGGACTAGTTGGTCCCCTTGGAGCCTGCAGTAAGTGCCATGGTGATCCCATTTCAGATCCTCTTTGACCTTGTCTAAGGGAGTGAGCCAAGAACTCCTGCCCTTGCCTTAGCTGACTCTTGTTTTCCTTTCATGTTAGGAAAATAAAAGTGGGATGAAGCAGAAAAAAGCCCGTATTTTCCTATCATCTTTGCCCATCTGTTGCTCCTCATGGCACCTCTTTTCTTCAAAAAAGCATGGAAGATGTCATGAGGAAGCAGAATCTTTTTTTTTTTGCTTCTGTGCCCAACACACTTTAGCATTCCCATTGCTGCATGTTTTCCCTTTGCCCTCAGGCTGTCCATTTTGCTGGAATGAAGCTGCCTATGGTTCTAGGTGTCAGTATGTTAACTTTGTGTTTGTAAGTTAACTTCGGTGTAGAGTGTTTCCCAGTTAAATTGTCATCCTTGGTGGCTGTGGTTGTTGTCAGTTCTTACACATGTCTTTTCAGGTATTAAGGCAGCCTTAATTCAGTCTTTAGACCACAAGTTCTTCATGGTCATGCCTCTTTACTTGGGACTTCAACTATCAGGTGTGCACTTCATCTCTTAGGAAGATTTGGTCACAAGCATGTGAGGCTCCTGTCTTGCTCTAGAAACACCAGCAGGGTGACACATGCCTCTGACTCTGACTCTATCTCAGAGGCAAGAATCTTGCAGAGGGTGCAGCAGTACTCTTAACTTGGTATCGTCCTCTACTGTTCAGAAACTCTCCTGTCATCCAGTGTTGGCAGTGCCTTCCAGGGCACTGTGTATGGGAGTTACCACTCCATTCAGATAAATCCATCACAACGTTATTTTTAAATGATATTTCCTAGTAATGAATGTTTTGTTATACAGCTGCTGGTTAGAACATGTTTAATAAAGCCATTGGCAGTGAATATTGAAGACTATTACTTGTTTAAACTTAGCAATAGTTCAGAATTTCTTGTAATTAAGTCATTCATTGTATTTTCCAGTTTGATTGCTGGTCTGTAAGTGACTGCCAGTAATATTCTAATTGTCCTTGATTAACATCTCTATCACAGTCAGTCATTGTATGTTTAACTCTAAAGCAGGTAATAAGTAATCTTTAACAGTGAATGTTGCTCACCAAAATGTATGCATTACATTTACTCCAGTTGTCCTGTTAGGTTTCATTGTTGACAAATAGGTCAAATTTCTTCCCCTTATTGAATGTCTTGAATTACTCTGTTTAGTTATTCAGAGTGGTTATGTGAGAGCATGATTTAAATAAGATATGTTGTATGACTTTGAAGAACACTTATGTTTGAGATAAGTGTAAGGAGGGCTTTCTCTCAGTTTCATTATAATAAAAGTGACAATCAGTCAGTTCATTTTCCTCTCACTGTTTCTTGTTTCAGCCTCTCCCTCTATATTTCTTATTACCAAGTGCCCTAGAATTACAGGCTGCTACTTACTGAAGTTTCAGTCCAGCAGTTTCCATCTGCTGGGCCCTGATTATGCTATAAATTGTCTGAAATTGTGAGGAAAGCTCTATAATCCAGTGAGCATTCATGTGAGGAAATTGAAGGTCTTGTCTTCAGGCTTGCTGGCTTCCAAACTCATATTTGCTGTAGTAGATGTTGCACTTCTGGATGGATTGCAGGTTTGGCTGTATCATGAAAAAGCCTGCAATGAACAGCATTTTCGGGCCTTTGGATGTTGGGTACAAGGCAACCAGACTGAGGCATTTGCTAAGCAGAGTATTTCATACTGAAGGAAAGAAGAAAAGAAATGGTGGTAGACTGGCTGAACAGAGAAGAGCTTCACCTCTGGGGAATGGAGTTTTACTGACTCTGAAAGGAGCAAACCTCAAAGGCGTTTTGGAGCCTTCAGTAATGGAATCAAGCAAAATCCAAACGTTTTGCATTCTGATTCACCTTTGTCCTCTGCCAGGTGTCAAAGCTCTTAACTGAGGGCTCAAACAAGTTTTGCATAGTAGCAAATTTTGTAGTTTTGGGCTGAAAAGGTCAGTAGTAGGAACTGTTTTGAGGCTACAGTAGTCCCAAGTAGATGGTTAATGTAAAAGACACAGTATTTCCGTATATGTGAAGTTTATGTTTTGCATAATGTTTGTGCTGGACAGCACAGTTATCTCCATCCAGAAATGATGAAGAAAATAAAAGAAAGCACAGGTAGCTGACTGTGGCTTAAAAGCATGAGCTTACTTGTTTAATGGGCAATTATTGGAATTTCTGGAAGACTTAATGTTTGCCTCATGTATTCCTAAATACATATATTTATAAATTGCTAATATTTTTCCTAGGAGTTAGCTTGTTTGAAGGCTGATTTTATTCTAAAGAAAACATCTGCTTTTATAGATTATAATTTACATATACTATGCTATTTGCGACTGTATGTGAAATAATTCTTTATCAGTGTCTTTAGGGCTATCTTTGATACTCATATGTTTTTGCAGTATAACATTATTCAGAAAATTATATACAAACTGTCCCTATCCTAGTTTTAAGGTGCATTGTTAGATTCCATGATGTGCTGTCTCAGGCCAGATCACTATTTTTTTCATCTTTGAGAGCACAATAACTTAATGCAATCTTTTTCCTCAGTCGTAAAATCACGGAGTATAGCCAAAAGTTGACGTACTGAACAACACTGACACATTTTCAGAAGTTCCCATTACTACTACTTTATATTAAAAATGGACAAAACATGAAGCCTAAAAAGATTCAAGGCGTGGAAAAATTGTGAAACAATAGTACTGTGTGGAAAAGGCACGCACTTACTTGTCCCCCATAATTCAGTTTGCTTTTGCAACTGATGGATGTGCCCCATCTGAAGGAGGTTAAGGCCCTGGCTGGACAGCCTGACAGAAAAAGATTCTTTTTCACAAATTCAGGGGAACTCGTGTGGATTCACAGATTTGTCTGAGCATGTCAAACTGCTGAAACCAGACCTTGTATATGTTAGCATGAGTTGGCAGTCTGTAGTGGGATTGGATAACACAGGACCTCAAACAATCTGTTTTAGATAATAATCTTGGGAATGTTCCTTGTAGTAACGTACTTGGTGCATTCAGCTTGTTTCTTATATTCATGGTATTTTGTCAAAACCTTTTCTGGTCATTCTTACATCTTAATGATATTTCTGATGCTTTGGAGCAGAAGTTTAATTTGTGAACTATTAAAATACAATAGCAGCACTTTAAAAGAAAATGAAAATTAATTCATTTTAATGCTTTAAATGGGCATTATTTCAAACTCCTTTTTCAACCGAAATTTTGTTTTTCTCAAATAGTAGATTATAAATCAAACGTGGTATTTAGAATGTTGGTTTGCATATAATAATATACTTCCCACTATGTATTAATCAGGCATTGCTGAATACATAAACAATGGAAGTATCTCTAGCCACATTAATTTTTGAAACTCATATGCTGTCTGTCACCAAGGTACTATTTAGTTGCAGAACTTAGAGTGCTTCTTAAAAATCACTGATTTCACTGTTGAATCACTGTGATTCAAGAAGATCACTTGCATCAATTTAGCACTGGAAGAACACTTCTGTTTGCAAGAAAAAATACTGTGAGGCTTAAAATTGTATACCTATATCAGGCTTATGGGAAGGGCATATGCAGGGTCAGTGTGTTTCCAGTGCTGACCGAATCACTTGTTTGACTGCAGCGACTGACCACATATGTGTTTTCACTACCTGCGGGTTAAAATTTATTTGCAGTTCCTTAACTAAGTGTTATTAAAATATCTTTTCTTAAACACCATAGCATTTGGGCAAATGAGATCAGGTATCAACTAGGCATTGGAAAAAGTAGAGATACTCTCCTCACCATTTTCACTGCTGGTACCTGAAGGAACTGTGACCATTGTTTGCAGACATTCTTTAGTTATTTGAAGGAGCAAATATGCAATTTGTATAGAGAATTAGTGCTGCAATTAAGTGTTTATGCTATCTGAATTGACTTAGTTCCGCTGAGGTAATCTTGCTACTTATAATTATCAGTTTCAGTATCTGATATCATTATTTTGTTCATTCTTAGACTTGTAAACATGGCTGGACTTGAGTACAGACAGGAAGGATGTATGCTCTGGAGGAGCCACTCAGTCTCAGAGACAGTGCCACAGATTGGATGGTACCTCTGTCTCTTCAGGCTTGGCATGAGGCAGACAGCCTGATGGTGTTGGCCAGAACCACTCTGCAGGACTCTCTTCCTGTGGGAACATAATACCAGAGCTTACAATGGCTCAGGATTCGCTTGAACCCAGATGTCTGACATCCAGACTGGAGGCAGTCCAAACTGTCAAGGTTCTTTCTGCGCATCTGGCAAGCCCAGTTACAATTTGGTTTATATTTTCAATACTATTTAAACAGCAGTATACCAGTAAATGATTTATTTTCTAGTAAAATCTTAGACTTCAAGTAAAAAGAAGGCATTGTGAGAGGAATTTGATACTGGCATCTTCCAGGTGAATTTAGACCCTTATGTTACTTTCTGAGTTAATAATTGAGTTAGTAATGAAAAATACCACTGAAGAGGATCACTTATTTTTGCATTCATAATGTAAGGAATGAGTAAATAAAAGCTGCAGTCTGTTCATACGTATATTTTCACAATTTATAATAGAATTATTTGGAAAACACTGTTGTTTCTGACATATTGCGTAGGATTTTTTATTTTTGTAAGTTTTATGTTGTTGTTTCAGAAGTGAAGAACAGTAGGCATTTTATGTACAAAACAGTAGCAAGCTCTGATCTTTGAAAACAGTTTTATGATACTTAGAGCAGCTATGGAGCAAGTAGTCTTATGGCTGATCATGGAGGTCTTAAAAAAGGATTCATGTGTAGTACTTGTTTTATGGATCAAAGGTGTGGTGGAAATTTGTGATTCACCAATTTGTGATTCAGGATATGAATGTAGAAGTTCCTGCTCACAGGCCCCTGTCTGATGAATAGCTCTTCCCTGTGTAGAAAGTTTATACATTCAGAATTTTCTACATATGGGTATCAGAATTTTTTATTTAGCAAATATGGATGTAGAAGTCTGTTGGGGCTTATTCCCCTCTATTTCTATATATCCAAAAGGATCCAAAACCTGAATTTTCTGCTGAAGTTCAGTTTTAATTGCTAAAGGTTCAGGAAATTGCATAGTTGGCCTGAAATCTCCCCTTTCTTCCATAAACCACTTCCTGTTTGGAAGAAGCTGAGTTCACAAATGTGAAAGTTACGAGACTAGAATATCTACTATTCTGCACTGCAGTATGAGGAAAAGAAAATATTCATTTGTTTTGGAGAATGAGATCTAGTATACAGTCTGCAATAACTCTTATTTGCTAGATTTGTGGCAAGACTTTTTATGGAATGAATACTTTGTAGACAGTGTAACCTCAGTTAATACAAATAATTTGATTTCTGTTAACTAGCTCAGTTTTGGGATTATGTCTGGATGTAGAAAAATAAATGGTTTCTTTGAATATGTGTTCTAAAGTTAATCCTTCATGGTGTTTGTCTTTGAAGTGTTAGGCTTTAAGCATCTATTGATGTGGCATCAGAGCAATTTTGGACTTGCCATTAGAGCAAGGTCATTTTGGCTTGGTGTAGTTTTTAATGGGAATCATTGTAGTTTTGGAACATCTCTGTGAAGAGATTGTTTGTAATATTCTGAGCATATATCTTCCTTTTTTAACTGCATCCACCAAAAAAAAAGTTAAAGTACTCCAGAAATAGGACAATGATAATTTTATTTTTTCTCACTGTGTTGTTTGTCAGCACCTACTCCTGCTCATACTAAAATCAGCAGAGGAGAGCTGGCTCATGTATTATGTGTTGGCTTCTAGCTGTGGATTTCTTCACAGGGAATGTTTTTTAAAGTTAAGTTTTATGGTAGTAGTTTCATGTTGTCTTTTGTAAGCTTTTGTTTTCTTATTTGCTTCTTTAAGCATGGAGTCATTGCTACAGAAGATGAGGAGTATTTTATTGAGCCTTTAAGGAATATAACAGAAGATTCTAGTAACTATAGTTACGAGAATGGTCATCCTCATGTTATATACAAAAAATCTACCATGCACCAACAACACCTCTATGATCACAGTCACTGTGGAGTCTCAGGTAAACAATAATGAGTGTCATTCCTTTTTAAAAAATGATAACTTAAGATGTATTTTAAGATCTTGCTTGTTTCACATTTAAGACACAGTGGAGAACGTAGCAATGAGAATCCTCCTTCTGGGTGATGTAATGTTTTCTTGAAAAGTAGTTTTGTTTTTTCAAATTCAGATTGAGAATATAGTGTATTTCAAAAACTAAGACATTGGGAGTAAGTCTTGTTTTATGCCTGTGTTGTGTACAGTGGTGGAAATGAGCACAGGCTTCCTCAAAATGCGTATAAATGTACTTCATTCCCCAACAGGAAAATGTGATTGAGTGACTACATATTACAGCTCAATGTTTAATATGTGTTCCATCTCATTTGAAGAAACTTGATATCCAATAAATATGTCAGCATTATGGTTATCAATATGTTTGGAACTGAGTCCACATCTTTCTTGTTTACGGAGGGTTATGGTGGTTTGGTACTGGTTTTTGGTCCAGTTGGTTGACATTATTCCGTTATAGTCAAATATGTGATTTACATGTGCCTTATGGGAAGCATTATATTGTTTTGATGGAGAGATATTTTCTTTGTAAAGTAGTTTTAACTTCTACAGATATACATTTCAAGTACTCTGACATGATCCTTGATTAAATTGAAAGCTAACTTCTTGAAGACAGCATGGAGTAAATCTGACAAGTTCTTTTAGAGCACAAAATTAATTTTTTTTAACATACTTAGAAAAGTGTTCTAACCTTGTCAATTGTTTATATTTCAGTAGTAGCTTATTCTTAAAAGTTCAGTCCTAGACACTTGTATTCCATGAGATTCAGTGCATGGGACAGACTGACAGTAACTAATCTTAAAATAAAATAATATCACTATTCATTAATGTAATTTATTTTACCTTCTTTTGGAGTTTATAATATTTAGTGGCACCAGCTGTCTAAGCTTACAGTACAGAGTGTCTACAAGATCCCATTCTTGGGAGACAGTTTTTTCTTGAATGTTTTCAGTTAATTGTGTTTATGGAATGTCAAGACTTCATGTATGTAACTTCTGTTTAAGTTTGAGAGCATTAATCAATATACATGCTTCTAATATTGCTAAACAAGTCTCTTAACTGTTACTTCCTGCTAACGGATTGTAAAATAAGGGTACCAGTATATATTCATTTTGCAGGGAGAGCTGTCACTTAAGCCTCTTGAAATAAGTGGAAGGTTTTGAAATGTAGGAACATGCAATTTTTACCATTATTATATCCCTACAAAAAGAAAGGATATTGGCCTCTGTTGGATCTTGTCTTCTAGAGTAATGCTTAGAAATCATTCTCCTCCAAGCCACAAAGCAGAGGCAGCTAGTTTTGTTGGGTTGTGTTCAATTATTCTGGTGGTATCTGTCACATGGATCACAGGTTGATTAGAGCTATACATCTTGCATGCATTTTTTGTAAAGCATGGTGTAATATTTAGCATTTATTAATTTGGATAATTGGTGATGCCTTTGCTCTTGGAAGCTCCTGTGCACTCCCTGAGCTTTTATATCCCAAAGTCCTTAATTATTGAAGTACTAAAGCACTGCTTTTTACAAGCCTTAAATTATTACAATGCTCATTCATCTCAGTTTCTCCTTTTCCTGTTGTTCTGTATACTATTTCCACTCCATGAAAATATCTGAAAAAATTTATTCTCTGCCAAGACTGCAAGGTTTTGTTTTTCCAGATGACATTCTGTTTTACCCTCATGGGTACCAAAGCCTTTTAAACTCATTTTCTGAGCACTGTTGCAGCTTTATCTTAAAGGGAAATGGCATACAAAACATCCCAGAATACCTAAAAAAACCATAACAGCTAAAAAGTAAAGTCAAATATTAATTTTCAGTTTTGCAGCTTTCACACCTAAGGATTAAAGCCAGATATTCTGTAATCTTTAGGGAATTTGACTGGTTTTGGAAGTTTCGAACTGTCCAATTTTGTGTTTTAAAATGCAGTCGTAACAAAGCTGTAACTACCTTTTGGCAGTATATGATTTATTTTGTCTGGAGACTGATTTTAACTTTGCCTTTACCTTAGGAGGGGTTTTCCTAGTATTATATTCAGGGAGGAATCTGCTTGAGTGACTGTGCAAGTTATTTGTCAAGTTTCCCCTACTGTAGCCTAGTTTATTCTGTACGTGTTCTCCATCAGGGAAATGGTCAGGATTTTGAAGTGTTGATAGAGACAAAGGGAGTGTAGTTTCTGATCTTTCTGAGAAAAATGACAAAAATAGAATAGAAAGTGGAGTACAGAATTTGGTGAAAGCACGATCAGAATTGGCTGGGATGAATAAGTGATGGACTACTTCATAATAGATAGTAGAATTATGATAGCTAATACAGGAGGAGAATTGGAGAGGCAGGGAGATTCAGATAAGAGCATAGGATAGATTTTCATAATTTAAATTTGATTTTAAGCATTTAAACATAAAAATGTTCAAAAAATAAAACGTTGAATTTGTGTTTCATGTATGTATTGTCACCAGTTAATTATGTTTTAATAAATACAGCTGAAATCTCTAAGGCCTTAGTAAGAAATTTTCCACTGCCAAATTCCAATTACTTCAATGGGGTTTGAGACCAGCAGATTATCTTGCAAAATGCTGTATTTGGATAAGATTGAGAAACAACAAAAATTGATGTATGAAAACTGTGGAGTGGCAGATTATTTCTGGATAGCCTACTCTATTTTGATATGAGTAGTGATTTCACTCATGTCAGACTTTACAGTTGGTGTATTCTAAAATGAAATAAAAGCTTGCTAGATGCATGAAATAATGGTGCTAAAATATTTAGAAAAAAGCAGCATAATGTTTTGCTTCAAAATATTGTCATAGTTGCATCTAACATAAGAAGTTTGCTATTGCATTTTGAGATGCTTTTCTATTTGTGCCTCTTTCTCTCCACCTTGACCACCACCCAATATCTTGGATGCCTGACTTAGGAAAACTTGTGTACTGTAGTTGTGAACTCCATGTCTACATGGGTTTGGATTTCTTTTCATTTGCAGTTTAAAACCTAATTTTATACTTTTGCAATAATTATTTTGGAGTTAATTATAGTGTTTTTCTGATTTTTTGTCGTGGTGGTTTATTATTTTGTTGTGTTTGGGTTTTTTTTAAATTTTTTTTTGTTTGGTTTGACTTGGCTTGGCTTGCTTTCTTTTTCCTTTCCATTTTTGCCCTTTTTTACTTCCTTATAACTATATTCAATGTTAATTGAGTTTAATTTTTTTCTTTTTTAAACTATGAATATGGCAAAAGAATGATGGAAGTTGCCACGTAACTATTTTTGTTAAATAGATTGCAGATCTTTATTTATTGATATATTTCAAAATAATTTAGCCAGCATTATTTAGTGCTTTTTAGAGAAAAAACAGCATAAGCATTGATAGATCCAGCAGTGCAAGGACTGTTTCCGGCTTTGTCATTACTTTGAGATCAGCTGGAGCCTAAGCTTCTCATCTGATAAGAAAATGAGAAATGAAGTCTTGTGAAGTCTTCTGAGACCTTTGTTTGAAAGATAGTATCAAGATGATTCCAAAATAATCTTTTTTTCCTCTGCAAGTTTTATGCTTGAAGTCAGAAGTTTTCAATGTTTAGAATAATTTGCATCTTTGAGTGAAAATTTTGAATCAATGTAGAAGCAGTATTGCGTATCTGAACTACTTGTAGCACTCCAAGAGCATCAGAAACATCAGCACTTGTTATTTGAAAAAGAATGAATTTAAAAAAAAATTAGTACAGTAGCTGTCAGAGAAAATTCCAGACATTCCTTAGTCACTGTTTAAGTGAGATGAAAATCTTTGAACAATTCAAGAAGCTTTGCATTTTCTACAATAGAGGTGAAAAACAGGAAAAAATTTATTAGGCGTTCTAGAATCCAAACCAGGCTTTAATACTTTGTACAGCGGTTTTTTTAGCATAGATTATACCCATTGCAGAATGAGGACAATTTTGTTACTAGTGTTTTTATAACTACCAGGTTTATTTAAATTTTTTGACTTTTCTAAAATATGCACCTTTTGAAGCCAATATTGTAGCCTCAAAAAATATGAAACACTGCAACAGTGGGAATGCTGAAGCTCTGTATTCCTGGTTTTGACCTGAACATACATTGTTTGTGGTGTAGTTTTTCTCTTTGAAATCAGTGTGCTTAGCTGACTTGCATAAAGCATTGCTTTTATATGGGAGGTACTGATTCTATCTCCAGTCATCCTTAGCTGACCCTGTTTCAGTAGAAGTAATGATGCATCTCAGAAATTGCTCACTTGAGCAGCCCTGTTCAGACAGTTATAAATGTATCTATTATTGTTCCTGTGCTCATCTGTAAATACCAAAAATAACTTAGATATTTTGAAATCCTACTTAGATAAAACCAGACTAACAATATCCTTTGCTAAACTTTAGCTTGAGATCTGTGTTGGCTCTTGTGGAAAAGGGATACACACCAAAACCGCCAGTTTTGCAGGGAAGGATGGGTTCAATTTTGTCCTGAGGACAGGAATTAGAATTCAAAGTCAGTTTGTAATGTTTGTTTTGACAATAATTACAGCTCTTTGGATTTTTAATATTTTATCTCTTGAAGGCAAGAAATATTTTTTTCTGTATATTTACCTGAAAGAAAAACAAGAATCAACATATTTGAACTGAAATTAGTGTTAAAATAACTATGGCAATTATCTCATGTCAGACCATTTAAAATTTTTTGTTATAGTTATTTCACAAGGTAGATAAAATATAATCTGATAGCTTTCTGAAGAGAAAATTGGTTCATTTTAGGCATAACCCTAATTGCCTTAAAGGTACAGACTTTTGCAGGAGGGAAAAAGATTTTTAGTGTTTTAGGAGCATGTTTAATTTGTTAGTAAATTTTGATAACTTTTACATTAATTCTGGATTTTTGGTTTCTAGTATTTTTTTTTCCCCAGATGTTATGGCTGTCTTGTTCGCTTCCTAAAATTCTGATGTGTGCTTGTGGCAAATTATAACTAATCTTTAGTAGTAACATAAATGTGCAAAATCAGATTTGTTAAGAGAGGATTATTGATTTATCATCCTAATTCAAATTTAAAGAGAGTTGAGATTATTGGAATTCAAAGTTGGCTTTCCATTATATAAGTTATTTAAAAACAAGTTAGAAATTAAATAAATTTAATTTTTCTTTGCCTCAAGAAAGACTTCTTTGTTAGAATCTTGAAGATGGCAATCTCAACGTAAAACAGGTGCATTTGAATGAGATTTAGTAGTGACCCACTCTCAAGTGTTTAATTATTTTGGTTCCTAGAAGACCTCACAAGAAGCGGCAAGCCTTGGTGGATGAATGATGCATCTGCTTTTCCAGCTTCACTTCCAGTCAATGACACACTAAGTAGTCATAGTCGGCAGAAGAGATCTGTAAGCCTTGAACGGTTTGTGGAAACGCTGGTAGTAGCAGACAAAATGATGGTGGGATACCATGGTCGCAAAGACATTGAACACTACATTTTGAGTGTAATGAATATTGTAAGTTTCATCCTTCTCTGTGCTCGTATCAATACATACATACTGAAATGATAATGGACCTGTCAAGTGTTTATTTATTGCCATGAGTAATGCCTTAATATATGTACTAGCTTGCAGGAATGAATAGTTAAAATACTGAAAATCTTAGCATTTTCGGAAAAAGGCAGTACTTTTTCTGTCAAGAAGTATGTTGTGATCACTTTTAAATTGTTGTCTTTAATTTTGAATTCAAATAATTACATACAGATTATACAGTTCTGTTCTGCTTACGTCAACACTCTAAATGCTCATTGTGCTGGATGATTTATGAAACAAGGTATAAAGAGTTTCAATTGAAAACTGTGACTTAAAAGGTGTTTTTTACTGAATGGTCATTTTTTGGTCAAAAAATAACTTGTATTTAGGTGACAGTGATACCTTACATTATGGAATTACACGAGGAAATTGGGTTAATTTTTAAACATTTAGGAAGCAAGTAGTGTTTCTTGTCTGACTTTGTGCCTTTTCTTATTTTCTGGAGGTCAGGTTGCCAAACTTTATCGTGATTCCAGTCTAGGAAACGTTGTGAATATTATAGTGACACGTTTGATTGTCCTCACTGAAGACCAGGTAAGAGCTGTTGTGCTAAGCTTTATACCTGTGAAATACAAAGCACTTGATTGTATAATATAGAGTTCATTTAATTATAGCTTGAAGTGGCTGCCTCTGAGTACAAAACCTATCATGTAATTTTTCACTAGTTTAATCAAGATGAAGCAGTTCAAAGGAATATGTCTTGTGTATCATCTCAAAGATATCTATTCTTACTTCAGGTGATTATTATTACACCTTCGGGGATGTCAGTTTTATTTTTAGATCTGTATTTTGATTTTTTTTTTCTGTATTGACATAATGATTATTAAAGTTAGAGCAGAAAGAATGATGGTTCAGTAATACACAGCTGAACTTGGGGTCAGATTTTACAGAAATAAAATTTGGCAAGAAGAGTTTATTCCTAGAAACCACTGCTTCTAATTATAGTCCCATTTTAGTGTTCAGAAGGCTTAACAACTGACCTTAGTAATTTGTTTGGAACATTTCTGGTATGCATGTTGTATTGCAGCCAAACTTGGAGATAAACCACCATGCAGACAAGTCCCTCGATAGCTTCTGTAAGTGGCAGAAATCCATTCTCTCCCACCAAAGTGATGGAAACACCATTCCAGAAAATGGGATTGCCCACCATGATAATGCGGTTCTTATTACTAGGTATGGTCATTATAAGTATTGTGTTTATTTTATTTCTTGTAGCTTTCTTGTTCTTAGCATATATATGTCTAGAGGATAGTTGCAAAGTAATATAATTGGTAGGTAACCTTAAAAGGAAGAAAATTCATTGATGGCTTGTCTTAAATATATCAGGTTATTAAAGTTCAGATTAAGAATTTGGAACAGTAAGATCTGCAAATCACTTGTTTCTGCTATTATTTTCACTTCATAATTGCCAATGCAAAGTATTACAGTAGAAAAGATTGATCCTATTGAACATTTTATACTTTGATAGTTGAAAAGAATTCATAAGATTGCAGAGAACAAAACAGAATGAAAAATGTTTTGTTAACGATGTGAAGTGTTTTTGTAAGAATTTCAAGCCAGAACTTCAACTAGTGTAATAGTATTTCTCTGAAAACAGGTTCTTGCAGATTCTGGCAATATGAGACTCTGCTTTTTAGCTGGTTTGATTTATTAAGCTTAATTAAGATGAGAACTGACAATTTTAATAGGTAGTTTCAAAGCCTGCATATGTGCCCATTTGTTTGCTTCTATTTCACTGTTACTGTGATGAATTCAACAAAACCTGCACTGTAATCTTGTGATCCTGATGAAGGCATTTGTTTCTGTCCCTTTACAGTTAGGGGTAGGCAACTGTACTTTAATAGGAGATGTGTCTCACTGTTCTTTAAGGGTACTATTTATTCTTTTCTATTTTGTTTAAGTAGCAGCAGGTGCAGCAGCTCTAATTTGGATTAGAATCTTTTTATTATGATTTCTCCTTTACAAGACAAATTCTGTACTGCTTTGTATGTAACCTATTTTGGAATCATTGCATTCGCTGCAGAAAAATTGAAATAATGATTAAAATAATGCATCTTTTGTATAATTTTGCATAAAAGTTATGTAAGTTTTTTTTTCTGAGGGAGGTGGTATTTTTTGTTGGTTTTATTTTGCATAATGAACAAATCTTTTTATTTTTGAGAGGAAATAGAAGCTAGTGAATTACTTGCATGTATTCTGTATTCATATTTCAGGTATAATTGCCATGTATGGTCTTAAATAGTAAAAATCAGAGTGATAAAATGCTAGAGTGATTCAGAAAGCTTCTAGATTTCAAGAAGTACAAAAAAAAGATTAAAGTCTAATACAAATAAATTGAATGAAATGAAAAATAAAATAGTTGCATTCTAAGGTCTTAATTTTTCACAAAGGCTTTTGTTTATGATCGGTTTTTTGCATATAAGTAATTCCTTCACTAGGACTTGTGAAACTGAATATGTCTTTACAGCTTTGCGGCACATGAAACTTTTACTGGTATAATTTAGGCGAGTGAAAAAGGGTAATCCATGGGTGGTATGGTTGTGTCAGCTGAAGCCCCTCAATATATGTATGCATAAGTTGTATTGGCAACTCTGTATTTTTACTGCTATGGCTGACTAACCTGACACTTTGTTGGTGTTATTCTGGCACTACAAATCACAATTGTTTTCTGTTACAGTTGTGCTTTAATATGTTTTATTATTGTATATTCTGTACTGGTTTCCCTGATGTGATAGGATGTTCCAGTAGGATGTTCCCAGTGTAGTTACAAACAGTTCTGTGTTCCAGACAAGAGTTTAAGCTAGTGTTAACTCGCAGGCCTCTAACTGTAAAAGGAGCAAATTTTGAGAGAACATGAGTAATAGCTATTGAAAATAACTTTTTTTCATCAAAACCCAGTAAATATTGAGGATTTTTTTTATTCTTCATTATGGAGGCTATAATTATCTAAGTGTGTAGCATGTGTATGCTGTCTTTTAAAAGGGATGTAAGAATTTTATAACTTCCTAGTTTACTTCTAAGAAGTTTACATTTCTAAGTATATACCTATATTTTAAATCAGCAAGTACCTCAGTGTTGTGTCTGCAGGCCAGTAATATTTACCTTTATAAAGTTCAGTTATATATGCTTTCACAACAAAATGCTTCTATTCATTTATTTATATAATAATTATAATTCCTTAAAATAATCATAAGGACTACACTAATCAATTTGAGTGGATAAATCAAGCTTTTACTGAAACTGCTAGCTATCCTGGCTCTTACTAATAAAATGAATCCGCTTATGTGAAGAATAGGTAGTTCTTTTTTGGGCTGGAATGAGTAAAGACAAATTTATATTCATATAAACATGTAAGTCCACTAACTTTAATAATTCTAAATTAATTACTGAAATGGGGATATACTTGTTTTCATTCTGTTGTCTGTCTTCCACCTGATGAACCAGATTTAAGGCATAATATGTGAAAGAGAAGGATATAGCTATGGTTCTTTAAATTCGTAATGTACTGGAGAAGTCTTTAATAACCATGTCTATCCAAAGGAATTTGAGCCTATACTACCAAACATTAGGATACTTTTTAGCCACTCCAGTGGTATTTTGAAAGCAGTTTCCTGAATCTGTCCCACTGATGCTGCTTTGCTTTGTATGGAGTAATTACATTTTTATTGACTTTGACACTGGAATCAATTTTTGCTCATTGTGTGTACTTCTATTTTATGGAAAGTAGGAAAGTTTCAGTTCAACGTTAGTTTTGTGTTGATTTAAACCAGATTTTTCAGTTAGTAATTTGATGTATTTGAAAATATTACCTAGTCCTAGCTAAGTATGTAAGTTTGCAACTACAACAGTCTTTATCTGAAATGTGGGGCAAAGTTTTTAAGAAAATGAGTCATTATCTTCAACCACATAAATGAAGACAACACATCAGCTTTTCTTTGCAATTGCTCTGTGTTGCTTTCAAAGATGACATGGTCTGATCTGGGAAAAACAGTATGAAGGCTGCTCATTCCCTAGGGATGTATGCTTGATGAGTGCAGACGGTTTGTATCCTAAAAAAGCTGTATGCTAAAACCAGGTAGCTTCACTGGAGTGGAGGTATGCCAAATTGATCTTAAGTCCCATGGAGGCGTTGCCATGCCTACTAAGCCACCAGTCTTTGGATGAGAGCCTGGTGTTTGGTGTGCCTGGTGCTTATCTGTCGTGGTCCTGCAGCCACCCTGCAGTCTGCAGGATACATATTTTACGAAGTGCATAGGGAAATGCAGAAAACTTCTTATTTACTAATTAAAAATAATACAGGCCAGAGACTGGTCTAAGTGAGACCTTACATTGTGTATCACTTACATTTTTCCCATAAGAGAATATATTTAAGTCTTTGACTTCAATGTTTTATCCTGAAATTGTCCAAGTTGGGTTCTTGGAGGCAGGTGGTAGTAAAATACTAAGCAGACAGACTTGAAGTATGAGGTTGATTAATGGTGTAATGCTGTTAAGACAATGTTGCTTTTTTTGGTGAAGATTTTAGATAATCCTAGTGAATCCTTAAAATTATTTTGTACTACAAATTAATAAAAATAGGAGAAAAACCTGTATGGACCTCTAATCTCAAGTCCTGTGGTACAAAAAAAGGTCTTGCATTTTGTTCCTGTATTCCTGCACCATTATGTGGTAATCTTGCTTTTTAGCACAATGTCAGATTGTCAGATAATTAATTTTAAAAGCCAGTGTAAATTTTGAGGCTTGTGCATCCCACTCCAGTGTAGAAGTATCAATTTGCCTTTTTGAAGTTAGTTCTTATTTGGTGATTTGTTTTTTTTTTTTTAATCTTCCTTGGTAGGCTGCTTCCTCTTTTTGTTTCTTCAGAAACTCTTTAAGAAATAGGGTCTCCATAGATTACAAATCCCCAAAATTTAAGAGCTATAATGCACAGCTATTACTTTATTTTTACTTACATTTTGAACAAAGCTCCCCTTTCATTTCAATCAGTTACTTCCTTCTCTTGATCTTAAAGATCATAAAGTAGGAATTGTGATATTCCTTAGCAATACCTTTATTAACTATACATTATGAACAGAACTATTCCTTTTCCTGTGTACCTGCACAGAATGGTGAGGGGCTGGAGGGTTGGATTCTAGGTTACACTTTGTATCAGGATTGAGAAGGTGAAACATTTTTAAAAATGCCTTTTGTTTTTCTTTTAGACTGTAGGAGTTCTCTAGTGGTACATTTCTCTATAGCTCAAGAGGGTTAGTTTGATTTGTCCAGGTACTAAATAGTTGTTTATCCAAAGGATGTGTGACTGACTCTCTAAACTTTGCAGCAACAGAGTGTTTTGATGCTGAGAGGAAGATTACTTTGCCTCCTGGTGTGTCAGCAGATCAAGTAAAAAGGCGTACCAGACAGGCCATAGAAAGCAAGGTTTCAGGGGGGAGTTGAGGTGTGTATCTTTAAAGGGTCAGAATCCGATCTTTGAGATGCAACTGTTTTAAACAGAGAAACATTTGAAACCTCACTCACTTAAGGAGACAGTACTTCTCAAAAATTGTTGAATGAAATGTCATCTGCTGTTGGTAGTTCACACACCATGAGTTTGTTTTATGTTTTAAGAGGAATACAAATTCACTATGCTTGACAAAAGCATTAAGATCTCTTTGCAGCTAGGGTGCTTTTATGGGAACATTCCTTACAAAATGCTTACTAGAATTAATTTTAAGACTGTAAACCTGTGTGGTTTTATGTAGATACACCTTCTGAAATTCTTGACTTAAAATACCTTGAAATACAAAAATCTTGTACTTGGATTGAAATCCACTTACGTTTACAAATGGTTTACTACTTTAGCAACAATTAATTCCACAGCCTCACTGAACTGATACTGTTGGAAGAATCCTTATTTGATTGAATAAAGAATCAGAGCTGTAAGATGTTTTTATTGATTAAGTCAAATACACCTGAATTTGCAGGTTATACTGATGAGAGTAAAAATGTTCAGTACCACAGATGGTATATTTTTTCTATTTGTATGGGTCTTAAGTAGGTTTGTATACATTAATACTGTGAGACAGTGAATGAGCTCTCTCCTAATAGACACTTGTATTTTTGCCAGGTACCACTGTACTTGTAACTCATTAAGTAGGTGTATTGCTAAGCAGTGTGGTATGGCTGCTGTTAGCATTAACACCAGTATTAGTATGCAGCATTTCTCTAGCAACACTATTGAAGCCCATATGGGAGGCATTAGCATTGCTACACAGTTGGTGGTTTTTTCAAGTTTTTCAAGGAGAGAATTTTACAGAACTGGTTTATGTTTATTGTATATGTATAAGATTAATTTCACATTGCTTCAGTCAGTTGGTTCCTCATTCATGTGCACTTATGGGTAAAGTGCCCTTAAGGGCACTTTCGTTTGTCTGTGAGATGTATCCAGTGTGCAGGCCAGTGCTGCCAGTTCTTCTTAGGCAACAGAAAGTATATCTAAATGACAGCAGTTCTAAACTCCTGTAAGTCTTGTGGTTCATAATCTAAGAACAGAAATGTTTCTGACATTGCTGTAGATACTCAGGAGGAACAAAACGTTTCTTGTTTCATTTTGCATACCTGTGTAGAGACGACCACAATCATGCCTTTCATTTTTTAAATAACATTAAAAGTTTTTAGGCAGCCAGGGATGGTTTTGTAGTTGCATTGTCCAGATAGCAGTCCTAAAAGGAAATCTGTTTAATAGACACTGTTGCCCTTTTCCATGTCAGTTGCCTATAGCTTAGTAATATATTTTTATTCTATAATAGTAACATTCCCACATCAGGTTCTTTACTAGCTGAGGCATTTGGTAGTGAGGTGAGGCCAACCAGCCAGGACTCTGCATATTCCTTTGCTCCTGCAGGTCCAAGATTGTTATGCTTCTTTTCTGAGGCGCTTTTCCACTTTTCTTCTGGGCTTCTTAACTTCTTGACAAGATTCCTCTTTTATACAAGGCACTCTTATCCTGCTCCATGAGCACAATTTCCTAGCTTTGTCCAATAAGTCTGTAGATCCGAAGCACTTCTGTTCTCATGAAGCCTTGTCTCTGATCCTCATCCTGTGGCTAATTCCTCTGTTAGTGAGAAGAGCTCCAGTTTCAAGCAGTAATTCTGTGTCTTGTTTCTTACTTCCTTGACTCTGAAGTCCATTAAGCAGTTTTCACCCTTGTTTATTGTGTAGCCTTTTAGCTTGTTCTACTGGAGTTCCTTGAGATGAATTTAAGCCCCTGAGAGGAGACTGTGTTTCCTTATTTGATTTTTGTGCAAAAATTGTAAGTGTGCATTGACTTAGTTTTCTTGTGACCACATGTGTAAGATTACTTCACTGAGGGAGAGGTTTGAAAAGATGAGAGGCATATATTGCCCTTAGTGGCTGTCTCTGCAGATATATAAAATATAAGGAGCCAGCTTTCCAAATAATAGAACTAAATTCCCATTCATCTTTGTTTTCAGGGAATTGAAGGGGTCTAAGAGGAAAAAATGTATCTGCATATTCAAAATGTTGTATTTGGAAAAAAAAACCTGAACAAAATTGAAATGTACTAGGGCTCTGCTCAACAGACAGAGAAAAGTGAGGCGTTTTATTTTGTGTACGGTGCTTCACATAGGAATATTTATACCAGGGTTTCTGTACAGGATGTATTCTTTACATTCCTTGTTAGAGACCTGCTACTGATCACTTAAATCAGTCATCTTGCTAGATATGGCATCAGTGTCATAGCTTTTATATTCTTGTGTGTCAAAACCATGGTGGGGGTCTTTGCTGTCTGCTAAGGCATATTCTTCAGAATGATGACACTAAGATTGACAAAAGAGAAATTGTGACTGAGACGTGCAGCATAACAACTGTGAGCCATTACAGCAATACATGATCCGTGTGTAGATGATTCACTTTAGATAAATCTGGGTCTATAGCCGTGTTCCAAGACTGCAAGTTCTGTGGAGGGAAAAACCTATTCAAAGATCTCAGTGAAGAATTCTCTGTTATCCATTTTCTGTATGTCTTTTTGTGAGGTGAGAGTCTGTAGGCTGTGACATTATAGAAATCGATAGATAACACAGGCAACAGAGGAAAACAGGAAGTAGTTGGGAATTAATAAAATCCCTTGGCATATTATGTAATTCCCCTTTCTATGACAGCTATAATCTTGTTGGGTGGGGTTTTTTAATCCCTCACCTCACGTTAGCAGAATAAGGTTGGAAATATTGTTCAAGTGTCTACTCTTGGCTGAGAACTTTTTTTGTGAGTACTTTTTTGTTTGTGTGGGTTTTTTTGAGGGGTAGATTAGAGTAAATTTTATCTTTAAAATTTATTCCTAGATTTTGTAGCTGAAAGGAATCAGACTCTGTGGGAGTTGAGAGAACTCATATGGAACAATAAAGTAGCTAGAATGTGAATCTGAAAAACTGCTTATTGCATGGCAAATGTCAACCAGCAGCTTATTTGCAGCTAATTAACAAGCACAATGTGTGAGTGGAATGTTTTCTAATCAATAAAAACGCTGTTGTTTTTAATTTCTGATAACATTAGTTGACTCTTAGTGTACAGTTGGTTAGTTACAAGATGTGTATTCTGATTTAATTTATAAAATTTGAGTCTGTGAGGGTGGAAGGATGGAAAAGGTGTAAGGTATACCCAGAGTTTGCCTAATCCATTCCAGATGGAAAAAATGTGTTCAAAATGTGCTTTATTTAATACCAAATCCAGAAGAGTGACCAATGTCATCGAGTAAAGCTCAATTTTTCATGCTCTGACTTGAAGTATGAAGGGTCTTTTCTTTTTAATGTTTTTTTTGTTATATTGATTAAAATAAATGATAGTGAATAAAAAGACTGAACAAAAATAATGTTCTCCTCTCTCAGCTGAAGACAGAAATTTTGGGTGTAATCCCACAAGTTTATCTTAAGATGTGCTCTCTGAGGGGAGCTGGTTACACACCTGATGATTTTCTGAATTGGAAGACTTGAGAATATCTATCAGCACACAGGATGAGCAATGCAACTCGTAACTGCCCCAGTTCTTCCTCTAAATGTGGAAATGAAACTTTTGGCAATTAAAAATGCATCAGGATAAATCTATAAAATGCCAAACTACATATGCTGTTGAGAGTAATGGTATGTTAATGTCTTCTGTAGTTTACAAATAAATGTTCCCATTTGTACACTAGACTTACTAGAGAAAGAAAAAAAATCCAGTGAAAAATACTTTTTTATGCTCTATTC
>VZTH01003865.1:661-31266 GCA_013397815.1 Aleadryas rufinucha | reverse complement strand
CCCCCCCCTTTTTTTTTTCCTCCAGGCATTCACCTTCTGAGTTGCACTAAGGGTCATAAAACTATTCAAATTATAGTTTTTCCAGGAAATGTTTGGTGGTAATACTTTGGGATATCTGCTAGAACACTCAGTTACTGCTTGGCCAGATATCTGACAAAGGGCTTTCTAGCAGTTTGAAATGTTGTATTTTGCTTTCTTTTTTTAAATAAACTACATACACTTTTAAAACACTTGTTTAAAAATCTCTCATTTTTAAGTTTTCTTCATAGTCGAAGTAGAATCCTTACCTTCTTCTATGTTTTTCCCTTCTCTTGCTCGAGTATAATATTAAGGCTTTTACTATTTTCATAACCTACAATGACTGGCAGAATAATACATTTGTTAATGAGTATTTTGTTTCTCATTCTTAACAATTCAGAAAAACATATTAGGCCAGTTTATTCACTGGATTTTCACCAGTTTCAGGTTTTGATTGTGATCTGTTGCATAAATTCTGTCTCTTGCCACATATGAATATATATGTACTACATTTTCATGTTTTCTTCACATTTTAAACATGAGTCTGGACTATTTAGCTCAGCTTTACAGCTACCTTTTATTAGATTGGTTATGTATAAGAGTACATTAAAAATGTGGTTTTAATTAGGACACTGGTTGTAAATTCATTCTTTTAGTGGCAACATCATATCTATTTAATTTTAGTATTCACTATTCTCTAGTTTCTGATAATTTACACCAGTATTTCCTAATGAAGGGCATGATTCTTTATGCTTTGAGGTCAATTGCAGCATGCCCATTATTTCAGTAGGATACGGATAAGATTTCAATTTGAGTTCATGGCTGGTTCATTTTAATTATGCAAATAGTGAAGTAAAACTTAAACTGAGCACTGTCTGTTCCATGCTACTTAAAACTTTCTGAAAAATGTTGCAGTGGAATAATGAAGTAATGTGCATGAGTGTCTTAACCTTTTTTAAATCAGGTATGGTATTTTCTCTGAAGAGTTACCCATTTCTGTATTAAATTCAGGGCTTTTATAAACTTCCTAACTAATTTTTAATTACATTCATTGTGTTAAATGTACTTTCCAAAGTGATTAGCACTACTTAAAGTGGGTTTTTTGGTGATTTTTTTCCCCCTGCTTGCTTGCTCTCTGTGAATTCACAGCAAAGATGTGACACTTAAAGGGAAGTGTCTGGAAGTTTTCCAGTCAAAGAGCAGGTGTGAATAGGCAGGAGCAGAGGATATTACAGAATCATCGCAAGTAAAGAAATAAATTGTAGTTCATGTCTGCAGTTGTAACTGTTCTGTTTCACTTTCATAAAGTATGATGAAATGTAACTTTAATAGCTATTAAAATTCAGACAGAACTGGATGGTGGAAGTAAAGTAAAAATCTGCAGTTAAAATTCCATGCATGAATATTTTGCAATTGCTGTGCTGGACTAATCACATGTACAGGGTTGATTGATACTGAAGCTGATTTTGAAATCAGATCTGCTAAACAAGAGATAAATTTTTTTGTTAAACTTAAATAAAATCAAACTCTTTTGCTTTCAGCTCAAATACAAATATTTTAATGAACGAGAAATTTGATAGACAAATTAAGAAACCACATTTGTTTACATGTGGTATATTCAGAATTAAATTACTGCATGTGTCACATTCCCGATTATTTCCTTAACTGACACTTCTACTTTTCTAAAGATACATGTTTTACAGTCATTGCTGTATGAAGTAAGCGTAAGACATATGTTATGCAGTCTTTGTTATATAAAGTGAACTCTGGAAAATATGGTTGCTGGAATATAAGGACTGAGATAACACATGAGAAATTCTGGTCAAACCATTTATTTTGTCATGGCCTGTGAAAAGAGCAGTGGTCTGGCACGCTGTAAAGCATTAAATGTGCAATTGTAAGCACATTTAATTACTAGCAAGTCTTATGTAGATTTGCTCTTTCATAAACTATATTCCAGTTCCTCCTACCATTATTTTTTCTATTTTCTTTTATTGCTGCCACATCGACCTATTATCAGCAGGTGAAACTGTGGCAGTGGGAGTATTCCAAATGGGAATATACTCCACAAATGCAACAATTTCTGGGTTTTTTTTAATGCTTTAATTCTTACTTATTTCTAGATTTGTAAATCTTTGAACTTCTGATTTCTAGCCTTTACTAGCTGTATGTCTTCTTATCAATCTAATACTGGCCAGCAATAACATTATCAACACTGTGAATAAAAAAGTCTCTTCTAATACTGCATAGTCAAATGTCATTCTTAGATCACTAGTCATTCATTAAACATCCAAATGTGCACTTATGCAAAATTCTAGATACTCCTAATTTCAACTATTATATGTGCTATATATAGAATTTCAAATCCGTATTGAAGCAATCCATGACACCTGCTTTACTGCGTGCTGATGAGGTCCATCTGTCAGAGTGGGAAAGGAGCATCTTCAGTCATAGGCTTGCCAAGCTGGTGAAGAGGGCTTTAGATGGAAGTTGCTGGAGGAAAGAAACCTCAGTTCATTCCACTCCTACCAGTTTGATCCCAGGGCCAGCAAAAGATGCCCAGAGCTTGGAGAGAGATCACAGATCAGCAGGAGAGCACATGAAGAGCCAGCACAAAGCTGCTTCCAGCTGCTCAAGCCAGTAAGTTGGCTTCATTCTTCATCAAGGACCCATTTTAAGTACCTCTATGCTAATGCATGTAGCATGGAGAATAAATAAAATGGAGTTTGAAACCCGTGCACACCTGCAGGGCTATGGCCTTATAAGTCACAGAGATGTTGTGGGATGACTCCTATGACTGAGTGTTGGAATGGAATGATAGAGGCTATTTAAAAAAAAACAGGCAGAGGAGACAAGCAGAGGGTGTTGCCTGCTATGTCAGTGACCAATTGGAATGCATGGAGCTCTGCCTGATGATCGATGAAGAGCCAACTGCGAGCTTACAGATCAGGGTTAAAGGGAGGGCAGGTGACATTATAGAGGGGGTCTGAACAGGAAGACCAAGTGGATGAGGCCCTCTGTAGATAGACAGGAGCAGCCTCATGTTTCCAAGCGCTAATCCTCGTGGAGACTTCAGCCACTCAGCTGTTGAAGGGACCACAGTGGTAGAATGGTAGAGTACTGTGGGATAAAGACTTGCACAGGAAAGAGGGGCCCAAGAAATCTGCTTAATATTCAAGGATCATTTCCTCTAGGTCAGAAGCAATGCATCCGTACAAAGAGGAAGTCAGGGAGAAGTGCTGGGAGGCCTTCAAGGATGAACAAGGAGTTTCTGGACAAATTCAGGCACAAAACGTAAGCCTGCAGAGGGTGGAAGCGGGGAAAAGTAGCCTGGGAGGAATACAGAGAGATTATGTGAGCAGCCAGGGATCAGATTAGGAAAGCTAAAGCTCTAATAGAATTAAACTTGCTGAGGGCTGTCAAGGGCAACAAGAGAAACTTCTCTCAGTATGTCAATGATAAAAGGAAGACTAAGGAAACTGTGGGTCCTCTCCAGAAGGAAGCAGGAGACCTGGTTACCTGGGACATGGAGAAGGCCAAAATACTTAATTACTTTTTTTCTCAGTCTTCACTGGCAAGTCCTCCAGCCGCACTGCCTGAATTGCAGAAGGCAAAGGCAGGAACTGGGAGAATGTAGAATCATTGGCTGTAGGAGAAGATCAGGTTTGAGAACATCTAAGGAACCTGAAGGTGCATGAGTCCATGGGACCTGCTGGGATGTATCCAACGGCCCTGAGGGAACTGGTGGAGAAAGTGGCTAAGCCACTATTCATCATATTTTTGAAGTTATGACAGTCCAGTGAAGTTCCCAGTGACTGAAAAGGGGAAACATAACCCCCATTTTTAAAAAAGGAAAAAGAAAAGATCTGGAGAACTACAGGCTAGTCAGTTTCACCTCTGTGGTCAGTAAGGTCATTGATCAAATGCTCCTGGAGACTATGCTGGGGCACATGGAAGATAAGGAGATCATTGCTGACAGTCAACATGGCTTCACCAAAGGCAAATCATGGCGGACAAATTTGGTGGCCTTCTATGACTGAGTTATAGTTTCGATGGATAAAGGAAGAGTGACTGATGTCATCTACCTGGACTTCTGCAAAGCATTTGATCCTGTCCCACATGACATCCTCATCTCTAAACTGGGGAGACATGGATTTGATGGATGGACTACCCAGTGGATTGGGAATTGTCTGGGTGGTTGCACTCGAAGAGATGCAGTCAACAGCTCAGTGTCCACATGGAGATCAGTGACGAGTGGCATTCCTGAAGAGTCGATATTGGGACTGGCACGTTTTAACGTCTCTGTTGGTGACATGAACAGGGGGATCGAGCACAGCTCAGCAAGTTCACTGACAGCACCAGGCTGTGTGGGGCAGTGACACGCTGCAGGGAAGGGATGGCATCCAGAGGGACCTGGATGGGCTTGAGAGCTGGGCCAGTGCAAACCTCATGGAGGTCAACAAAGCAAAGTACAAGATCCTACACCTGGATCAGGGCCATCCCAAACATGGATACAGGCTGAATGGAGAATGGATTGAGAGCAGCCCTGCAGAAGGGGTCTTGGGGGATCAGCTGAACGTGACCTGTCAATGTGCATTTGCAGCCCAGAAAGCCAATTTTATCCTGGGCTGCATCCAAAGGAGTGTGGCCAGCAGGGCAAGGAGGTGATTCTCCCCCTCTACTCTCATGAGACCACACCTGCAGTCCTGCATCCAGCTCTGGGGCCCCCAGCATAAGGAGGATGTGGACCACTTGAATTAGGTCCAGAGGAGGGCCACAAAGGAAGTCAGAGGGCTGGAGCACCATTAGGCTGAGGGAGCTGGAGCTGTTTAGTTTGGAGAAGAGGAGGCTCAGGGGTGCATGAGCATGGCTCTCTACAACTACATGAAAGGAGGTTGTAGTGGAGTGGGAGCCAATCTCTTCTGAAAAGTCTCAAGTAAAAGAACAGGAGGAAATGTTCTCAAGTTGTGCCAGAGGAGGTTCAGATTAGATATTAGACAATATTTTTTCACTGCAAGTGTGGAATAAGCATTAGACTAAGTTGCCCAGGGAGGCAGTAGTGTCACCATTTCTGGAAATAGTCTGGGTGTGACACTAAGGGATGTAGTTTAGAGGTGGTACTGGCCGTGCTGGGTTGGTGGCTGAACAGATGATCTTGAAGGTCTCTTTCAGCCTTGATTATTCTGTGATTCTCTAAATTGAAAGAGGGTAGGTACAGCAGTGTGACCTGGCAGCCAGGAGGGCCAAGTGTGTCCTGGAGGCATCAGGCACAGAATTGCCAGCTGGGCAAGGGAGGGGATTGTCCCGCTCTGCTCCGCACTGGGACGGCCTCACCTCGAGTGCTGGGGAAGTTTTGAGCAACACAATGTAAGAAAGATACTAAACTATTACAGAGAGTCTAAAGGATCCCATAAAGATGGTGAAGGATAAAGAGGAAAAGCCATATGAAGAGCAGCTGAGCAGCTTGNACCTCGAGTGCTGGGGAAGTTTTGAGCAACACAATGTAAGAAAGATACTAAACTATTACAGAGAGTCTAAAGGATCCCATAAAGATGGTGAAGGATAAAGAGGAAAAGCCATATGAAGAGCAGCTGAGCAGCTTGGTCTGGAGAAGAGGAGACTGAGGGGACACCTCAATATGGTCTACAGCTTCCTCACAGGGGGAAACAGAGGGGCTGACACTGATCTCTTCTCTCTGATGACTAGTGACAGGAGCTGAAAAATGGCATTATAGAGGAGGTTTAGAGTGGATAGGGAGCCAATCTCTTCTGAAAAGTCTCAAGTAAAAGAACAGGAGGAAATGTTCTCAAGTTGTGCCAGAGGAGGTTCAGATTAGATATTAGACAATATTTTTTCACTGCAAGTGTGGAATAAGCATTAGACTAAGTTGCCCAGGGAGGCAGTAGTGTCACCATTTCTGGAAATAGTCTGGGTGTGACACTAAGGGATGTAGTTTAGAGGTGGTACTGGCCGTGCTGGGTTGGTGGCTGAACAGATGATCTTGAAGGTCTCTTTCAGCCTTGATTATTCTGTGATTCTCTAAATTGAAAGAGGGTAGGTACAGCAGTGTGACCTGGCAGCCAGGAGGGCCAAGTGTGTCCTGGAGGCATCAGGCACAGAATTGCCAGCTGGGCAAGGGAGGGGATTGTCCCGCTCTGCTCCGCACTGGGACGGCCTCACCTCGAGTGCTGGGGAAGTTTTGAGCAACACAATGTAAGAAAGATACTAAACTATTACAGAGAGTCTAAAGGATCCCATAAAGATGGTGAAGGATAAAGAGGAAAAGCCATATGAAGAGCAGCTGAGCAGCTTGGTCTGGAGAAGAGGAGACTGAGGGGACACCTCAATATGGTCTACAGCTTCCTCACAGGGGGAAACAGAGGGGCTGACACTGATCTCTTCTCTCTGATGACTAGTGACAGGAGCTGAAAAATGGCATTATAGAGGAGGTTTAGAGTGGATAGTAGAAAAAGTTTCTTCACCCAGAGTGTGGTTGGGCACTGGAACAGGTTCCCCAGGGAACCTGTGCTGTGATCACAGCACCAAGCCTGACAGAGTTCAGGAAGTGTTTGGACAATGCTCTTGGGCACATGGTGTGATTATTGGGGTGTCCTGAGCAGAACTTGGAGTTGGACTCGATGATCCTTATAGGTCCCATCCAACTCATGATATTCTATGATTTAGATTAGTTATTTGGAAGAAATTCTTCACTACATGGGTGGTGAGGCACTAGAACAGGTTCCTCAGAAAAGTTGGATTTAGGTTAGATGGAGCTTTGAGCATCTGGTCCAGTGGAAGGTGTCCCTGGTGATGGTGGGAGTATTGGAAGTAGGTGCTCTATAAGGTCTGTGATTCTGTGGACACTGTGGAGACAGCCCAAAGTTGTTCTATGTGCAGTGATATATATGGTAGTGGTACCTCAAGCTAATACATTTAATCAACAATTTTAAGGTTTTTTTAATTTATGTGCAGTTATCTTCATTTGAGTAATGACTGATCACTTCATTAATAGGCAACAATTTTATTCAAGCAATTTAGAATGGTTTCTGGAGTCAAAATGTTAGTTTCTCAGTAGTGATGGATATTCTAATATTTGATGCTTTGGCACCTAATTGTGTGTAGATCCTTTGTATTGAATGTTTCATGTACTTTTGCTCTGTTGCATGTTATAATTATTTTATATGAATAGAGAAGTGGATTTCAGTTATAGATGCTGTTGAACAAGACTTGGAACAGTGGTCAAGATCAGTTTCAACTATCACAAATAGGAAAATACTGCTTTATATGAAAAGTGCTTTTATGCTCAAGAAGCTTTTTGTATTTAGGTTTTGCATATTAAGTATAAACTTGAGGTCTTATATAAGTGGAACAAATACTAAAATGAGTAGGGTTGTGCATGTTTTATTTTAACACTTATTTTCATACATAGTTAGGATGGTAAATGCCAGCAATGTGGTAATTAACAATAGAAAATATTAGACCTAGTGCAAGGAACTCTTGGGTGACATCAACTCAAACTGCCATGAAGGTGTTGCTGGTTATTTGACTTGCAAAACTGACCCAACAATCACTAATTTTTCAGCATATATTGCAATGGTAATTTTCTCATTCTAGTTTTATGTGAGAATTGTTTCTCTTTCTCTATTATTTGTGGACCAAAGCCTAAAACCATGATTAAAAATGATCTTGGATCAGTTTTAAGTACCTGATTTGTATCTTCAGAGTAATTCCTCACGTACGCTGTACTTACTTTTGTATACAAAGTAAGTAATCTGCAAACACCAGTCTTAACCAGCTAAAAACCAAAGAACTTTTTTGTCACCTTCATGCCTCTCTCTTCTCATCTACTTCCATCATGCAAGGTGAAAGTATTCTTTAATTTTGACTAAAGTCTTTCTGTACCTTCTGTATTTATTCTCTGTTATTCTCAATTTTTTCTCCATTTTGGACTAGATTATCACTGTAAGTCCCTTCAAACTGAAATACACCTTTCTTAATGGTTTATAGAAGCTTTTACTTGAAACTTATTCAGGCAAGCACTGAATATATAAACCGTTTTAGTGTGGAAGGGTGTAGTGGTGAACTTTCATTCTTTCAGAGAGAGAAGAGGTATTTATTTTCAGTATGCATTTTCCTGCCTGAAGATTAAAATTTCCTTTAATAATCATTATATCACAGTGTGATTTTTTTTTGGTGGTAGCACAGTACAGTGAAATATACTGCATTCCAGTTGCAGCAAAATCATTATTTGTTACATGCAGCAGTTTTATTTCAATAAATTAGATACATCTATTTATGTGTAAATGATGATTGTTCTGACCATTAGAAGAATCAAAAATATATTAAAACATTTAGCTGTTAGATATCAGACACACAGATGCAGTGTGGCTGCTTTGGCTGTAAAAAAAGATTTTAATTTTCCTCAGCCTCATCCAAAAGGCCTTTCTGCCATCAGAAAAATACATAATTATATAATTATAATACATAATTTTATCATCCTTTGTGACCTCTATACATTTAACTTCTCTTTAAGCGTTTCTGTTTAGTGAGTTATCAGGAAGAGTATTTACTATGGCTGCAGTCCTGTGTTTTGATCTGTAAGTCAAACTCTGATACTAATGCCAAGTGCCTTAAATATTAACTTGGCTCTGCACAATTATATATATCTAAAAACTAACTCTGCATGAATATATCATATTGAAGGATTTAGGCCATTTAGAAGGCAGAGTACTTCCTTCTTGCTTATAGGTGATAACAGCTATGTTTAGTGTATGGAAGGGAGGGGGAGGAACACAAGAACGTTTTGTGTGTGTGCATGTGTGCGGAATGACACCTTCTCCTTCCACACTTTAAAGCCAACAAAACCATGCAGATTCCTCAGCCTGAATCACCAAAGTGGCACTCTTTAAACAAGACGTAGTACTTGGGACTTCTTTTACAATGTCATAGTGTTATTTTTAAAAAGCATTTCTCCCAACTTCACATGCTTTTTTTTTTCCCCTGCCATGCTGATGTGACTTGAGTTCAAGTTATATGAGTTCTGTAGAACTAGGAAAGAAATTAAAATGTTAATGGTATTTTCTTTAAGCCTGCAAAATTGTTTCTGCTATTTCAGTGAAGTTATTTCACTGTGCCTTCTTTTTTTAGTGACCTACTTGTATCTTGCAAATAGTGTATACCATAAGCTCTTCAGCCATCCTTGAGATTCAGATGCATCCTTTGCTCCCTCGTTGTGTGTTAAAGAGAGTCTTCTCCCGTACAAGTCTTAAATCACTTGTTCCCCAAGTGTCTGGTGCAGCTGTATGGAAGTATTTTCTGTGAGGTAGTATGGAGCAATGTTTTGTGGGAGTGGTGATACAGATGTGTTTTAGTGTCCTGTTTCTAAAATCACCTCATCTGTAGAAATAGAATTGCTCTATTGTTAAGCAGTTGTTTGGAATTGTACACCCATAGCAGTGCAAAATAAATGTGTACTTTGGAAATTTTTTTTTAAGGTCTAGAGACAATAGATATGTAATAAAACCTCACAAAACTGAAGGGTTCATTAAGGTCCTTTGGCGAAGAGTTTAGTTCCTGTGCTACTCTGTAGTCTTGTGGAAGATCTGGCAGTGAGAAGTCATGCTCAACTGTGAAGGACTTCTCTCATTTAAAATTCTTTTCATTCCCATAGGGTATTTCGTTAAGGAATTTCAACCTTTCTGTTGCTAGATCATTGTCTTCAACTTTGGAAATACTGGTGTCCCTTGATTCCACATAGTTGGAAATATGCAGCCTGTAAAGTCTGTTGAGAGGCTCAGAGGAAAAATTTTTTATACTTAGTAAAACAATGTACAGTCCTCAGTGTGTAAACCTACTTCCTATGACTACATGAATTTTGGATTTTGGACACACTGGTAAATGTATTTGATATTTCTAAATGACAAGCATATGATGATGGAATTTATCCGTGTGTGTTTTCAGAGGCAAGATACTTGGATAATCAGTTTGAGTGGATCTATTTCCCCAAGTTATCTTTTAGCTTTACTGTTTCAGTGTGTGTAGTTTCTTCTTGCTCACAAAAAAATACTTTGTTTCTGGAACTGCTGTTTCCATTGTGTCAAATACTGTGATTTTTGTAGGTAAACTACTGTGTAAGATGCTAGATTAAGAACTGGATAAAAATTAAAGAAAACAGTATAATTAAAAAAAGAGAGATTGTATGTCTGGCAACACAATATCAAAGATACATATATATGTAAGTGGCAGTTTAGTGTAGTATTTTGAATAAAGGGGATTATAAAGACACAACATAGAAAAGGTCATGATTATCTCATACATTTGAGGAAATTTCAAACATTACCCCTTCTCCTATCACAACAAGCTCTTGTAAAAAGTCTCTCTCCAGCTTTCTTGTAAGCTCGCTTCAGGTACTGGAGGGCTGCCATAAAGTGTTCCCAAAGCCTTTTATTCTCCAGGCTGAACAATCTCACTCTCTCAGTCTGTCCTCCCAGGAGAGGTGCTTCAGCCCTCTGATCATTTTTGTGGCCTTCTCTGGACTTGCTCCAACAGGTCCATGTCCTTCCTGTGCTGGGACCCCAGAGCTGGATGCAGCACTGCAGGTGGGGTCTCAGCAGAGCAGAGGGGCAGAATCCCCTCCCAGGCCCTGCTGGCCGCGCTGCTTTGGATGCAGCCCAGGATGTGGTCGGTCTTCTGGGCTGTGAGTGCACATGGCTGGGTCATGTTCAGCTTTTCATTCACCAGCATCCCCAAGTGTTTCTCAGGGCTATTCAATTCACCCAGCCTGTATTTGTGCTTGGCATTGCCCTAACCCCCGTGTGTAAGACTTCCACATTCATTAACAGCAGTCTGTCTCCTCTCCTCTTAATTGCCCTAGGTTGAGACGGGCTATTTTCTTCTTCCAAAAGGCCAAACCTCCCTCCTCTTAGCCTGCTGTGTATTTGTTGTAATGTCTTTTGTGTAACTGGTGTGAAGAGTTCAACTTCTATGTGACTAAACTTATTACAACCAACCAAACTTCTTCACTGCTGCATGCCTTTAGAGCTGAAAGACCTGGAATAACAGTAATTTAGTTAAAATTACCAAATGGGTAATGGTCTGCTAAGGAAGACCTTGCCTTACATTTCAGAACTCATTCTACCATGCATGCTGTGGTAGCTCTGTTGAAAAATATTTCCATGCCTGGCATGGACCGCAAGACAAGGATTGGAGTAGCAAAGTGCTTCCCACTGTGAGTGAAATGCAAGTTCGTGATCAGCTGAAGAACCTGAACATACATAAATCTATGGGACTTGAGGAGATGCACCTCAGAGTCCTGAGAGAGTCGGCCAGTCATGCCAGTCAGGTGAAGTACCTGGTGAGTGGAAAAAGATCCCCCTTGACCACTGTAATATCCTTTCACAAGGGAGTGCCTACATGACTGGATAAGGGAAGAGCTACAAATGTCATTTATCTGGACTCTGTAAAGCCTTTGACATGGTCCCTTACAACCTCCTTCTCTCTAAATTGGGGAGAGATGGATTTGGTGGATTTACTGTTCAGTGGATAAGGAATTGGTTGGATGGTTACATCCAGAGGAGAGTGGTCAGTGGCTCAGTGTTCTGATGGACATCAGTTGTGGTAGCATGGATTCTTTCCCATGGGAATTTTTCTCTTCTTCTCCCTGTGTTCTATAAATAAAGATAAGGTTTGGATGTTATTGAAACTGTCTCTGGAAAGATGGGCAGTTCTACCTGGCCTATGGGCCTAGGGGGAGGTTTTGAATTGACCCAATCCGGAGAAACTTTTAAAAGTCTATATAAGTTTTAGAATTAAATAATAAATTCAGAATTCCGCCTCACCCGATCCAGTCTGGTTCTTGCACTCGGCTAGCGCTCAACAGCGACAATCAGTGACAAGTGGTGCCCCTCAAGGGTCCATATTGGTACCACTGTTATTTAATGTCTTCAACCATGACATAGACAAAGAGATCGAATGCACCCTCAGCAGATTTGCAGGTGACCCTAAGCTGAGGTGTGGTTGACACACCTGAAGGATGGGATGCCATCCAGAGGGACCTGGACAAGCTTTAAAAGTGGACCCCTGTGAACATCAGAAGATCCAACAAGGGCAATCGTAAGGTGCTGCACCTGGGTCACAGCAACCCCTGATATCAACACAGGCTGGGGGATGAAGGGATTGAGAACTGCCCTTCCAAGAGGGACTTGGGGCTGGATGAAAAGCTGGACATGACCCAGCAATGTGCACTTGGATTCCAGAAAGCCAAATGTGGCCTGGGTTGCATCAAAAAGATTTGGGAAGCAGGTTGACAGAAGTGATTTTGCTGCTCTGTTCTGCTGTTTGAGATCCCATAGGGATCCAGCTCTGAGGTCCTCAGCATAGGAAGGACAGGACTGAGTCCAGAGACAGACCATGAAGATGATTGAAGAGGAGTGTAAAACCTCTCCTATGAGGAAAGGCTGAGAGGTTATTTATCCTGTGTAGACAATGCCCAGTCAGACTTTATTGCATCCTTCCAGTAGCTAAAAGGAGACTANCTTTATTGCATCCTTCCAGTAGCTAAAAGGAGACTACATGAGAGCTGGAGAGGGACTTTTTACAAGAGCATGTAGTGACAGGGCAAGAGGGAATAGTTTTAAAATGAAAGAGAGTAGGTTTAGGTTAGATACATGGAAGAAAGTCTTTACTCACTGTGGTGAGGCACTGGGAGCAGGTTGCACAGAGATGTATCTGATGCCCCATCCCTGGAGATGTTCAAGGCCAGCTTGGACCCTGAACAACCTAGTCTAGTGGAAAGGGTCCCTGCTGAGGGTGGTGGAGTTGGAACTAGATGATCTTTAANGTTCAACTTCTATGTGACTAAACTTATTACAACCAACCAAACTTCTTCACTGCTGCATGCCTTTAGAGCTGAAAGACCTGGAATAACAGTAATTTAGTTAAAATTACCAAATGGGTAATGGTCTGCTAAGGAAGACCTTGCCTTACATTTCAGAACTCATTCTACCATGCATGCTGTGGTAGCTCTGTTGAAAAATATTTCCATGCCTGGCATGGACCGCAAGACAAGGATTGGAGTAGCAAAGTGCTTCCCACTGTGAGTGAAATGCAAGTTCGTGATCAGCTGAAGAACCTGAACATACATAAATCTATGGGACTTGAGGAGATGCACCTCAGAGTCCTGAGAGAGTCGGCCAGTCATGCCAGTCAGGTGAAGTACCTGGTGAGTGGAAAAAGATCCCCCTTGACCACTGTAATATCCTTTCACAAGGGAGTGCCTACATGACTGGATAAGGGAAGAGCTACAAATGTCATTTATCTGGACTCTGTAAAGCCTTTGACATGGTCCCTTACAACCTCCTTCTCTCTAAATTGGGGAGAGATGGATTTGGTGGATTTACTGTTCAGTGGATAAGGAATTGGTTGGATGGTTACATCCAGAGGAGAGTGGTCAGTGGCTCAGTGTTCTGATGGACATCAGTTGTGGTAGCATGGATTCTTTCCCATGGGAATTTTTCTCTTCTTCTCCCTGTGTTCTATAAATAAAGATAAGGTTTGGATGTTATTGAAACTGTCTCTGGAAAGATGGGCAGTTCTACCTGGCCTATGGGCCTAGGGGGAGGTTTTGAATTGACCCAATCCGGAGAAACTTTTAAAAGTCTATATAAGTTTTAGAATTAAATAATAAATTCAGAATTCCGCCTCACCCGATCCAGTCTGGTTCTTGCACTCGGCTAGCGCTCAACAGCGACAATCAGTGACAAGTGGTGCCCCTCAAGGGTCCATATTGGTACCACTGTTATTTAATGTCTTCAACCATGACATAGACAAAGAGATCGAATGCACCCTCAGCAGATTTGCAGGTGACCCTAAGCTGAGGTGTGGTTGACACACCTGAAGGATGGGATGCCATCCAGAGGGACCTGGACAAGCTTTAAAAGTGGACCCCTGTGAACATCAGAAGATCCAACAAGGGCAATCGTAAGGTGCTGCACCTGGGTCACAGCAACCCCTGATATCAACACAGGCTGGGGGATGAAGGGATTGAGAACTGCCCTTCCAAGAGGGACTTGGGGCTGGATGAAAAGCTGGACATGACCCAGCAATGTGCACTTGGATTCCAGAAAGCCAAATGTGGCCTGGGTTGCATCAAAAAGATTTGGGAAGCAGGTTGACAGAAGTGATTTTGCTGCTCTGTTCTGCTGTTTGAGATCCCATAGGGATCCAGCTCTGAGGTCCTCAGCATAGGAAGGACAGGACTGAGTCCAGAGACAGACCATGAAGATGATTGAAGAGGAGTGTAAAACCTCTCCTATGAGGAAAGGCTGAGAGGTTATTTATCCTGTGTAGACAATGCCCAGTCAGACTTTATTGCATCCTTCCAGTAGCTAAAAGGAGACTACATGAGAGCTGGAGAGGGACTTTTTACAAGAGCATGTAGTGACAGGGCAAGAGGGAATAGTTTTAAAATGAAAGAGAGTAGGTTTAGGTTAGATACATGGAAGAAAGTCTTTACTCACTGTGGTGAGGCACTGGGAGCAGGTTGCACAGAGATGTATCTGATGCCCCATCCCTGGAGATGTTCAAGGCCAGCTTGGACCCTGAACAACCTAGTCTAGTGGAAAGGGTCCCTGCTGAGGGTGGTGGAGTTGGAACTAGATGATCTTTAAGGTGCCCTCCAATCCAAATCATTCTATGGTTTCTAACACAGCAATAAGTGTGAACTTAACGACACTTAACGTTCACTGTGAACACCAGGTGATTCCTTGGGATGGATGTGGCTCTTGAGTAGAGACACACAGTTGCTATTGCCCTGGATCCCAGGAACAGTCTCCAGAAACTCAGTGCTACATTGCAGTCCTCTACAGCAAAGATGATGTGTATTGACAGCACTATGAGAAGGAAGCAAAATTGCTACTAGTATCTACTGTGCATTGGAATTTACATTGATGCACCATGTTTTCCCATCCTGCTTTCTCTTTCCTAAGTCTTCACAACCTTGATTTTGAAAATTAGGGGAAATTCTCTGAGTGTGTGGAGCAGGGGAAATCATACCAAATCAGTACAAACGAGAAAGAGAATGGTTGCCTGTCAATACTAGGGCAAAAAAGGGAGTCTGTTGGTAGTAGCATTTTTATGAGAATGTGCATTTGGATAAAGTATCTTGAAGAACCCAATTTGTTGGTAAGTAACATAATTTATGTAATCCACGAAAATATCTTACTCTTTTTCAACTGCCATTCTGCCCTTAATATGTCACAGCATATATTGTTGTTAGGAATTATGTCAGTTTTATATGCTGAAATCAAGCTGAGAAATTCTTGTTTTTCAGTACTATACACTCCCTGAATACTATATGGGACATAATTTTATAGTTGCTCTCAACCCAAAATCTCAATCTCCTACTACATGCATCTATTTTTTTTCCAAATAGTTGCCAAGTAATTTCCTGTTACATTTGGTGAGGTTAAATCCAAGAATGCCAGCTCATGATTGCTTCATATTTCCAAATACAGCTTTTTAAAGGAAACTTTAGAAACATGGTCAGATTTCTGAAGTTTTGCTTTCCACAGATGAAATTTTTTAATTTTTTTTTTGTAATAACCATCATAAAGCAGTGGTTGATCATACTTAGGTAGACTATCATCTGTATGCGTTTGAATGTGTTTTCCCACTAAGACAGCAAAACACAAGTGAGGCAAGTGATTTGAAAAATGTAATGAGGGAGGGGAAAGAGCTGAAATCGAACAGTATACAAGTATTGTAATAGTCTTCATGCAGCTTTTAAGTTTGGCAGGGGTTTCAGCAAGGCAGTTTGCTATTGTTTTACTATGCTATATTGGAAAACAAAATTTGAGATATACCTATGACCTTTAAAGAGACATTGACAATGCAGTTTGTGCTCCATTTCTAGTACTTTTCACTGACCGGATTTCAGGTGTCTATTGTATATTTAGCAAATATATAAAGCACAGGAGGAATTGGTTCACAAACATACAGAACTAATCACTTGAGTTCTACAATTTAGGTTAAAGAATTTGAAATCTGTACACAAATAATATTCTGCTATATTTGGCAAAGAGTCAGAAACAGAACGCACTAAGAGGTTACGTACTTTTCTTTGACTACTTAACATGCTTCTAGAAGTAGTTAATTTTGCTGCAAAAGTATGCTTCAGGTTGATTGTCAACAATTTTATTAACCCAAAGGTCAAATAAATTCCGAATATCTTCTGTAACTGGTTCTTTATGTTTTTATTTTTTAATATTTTATCCTCCAACATAGTTATACTCAACACCAGAATCTTATATGAAGAAAAAAAAAAGGCATAAAGGCCTTTTTCAGGTGTCACTTTGAGTCTCTTCATGTTTCCGTGTCCAAATATGAGTTTTTAAAGAGGCAGAATATTCAGAAAGTGACATCTTTTACTTGGAAACCAAAGCACCAGAAATAGATTTATTTCTAAACCTAGAATATTTGCTCCTATTTAGAAATAGAGGCTTTAGAAGCTATTCGGAAATATTTTAAGTGTAGGTATTAATTCAGCTAAAACACTAGGCCACTAAGAACATAGAACCACCATCATATAAAGTGTGGTAATATTTCAAAAGAAAAAGTTTAGATTTTCAATAGGAGACAGAAAGCACTTTAAATATTGCTTAAAAAATTCCTTTTCTGTTTCATAACAAAAATATGATTTGCTTCTTATATTATAATTAAGTTGTTGACTCAGTAGATGGCACTCTTCCCTCTGAGTCACCAAGGTGCCTAGGTCATTTATATTTAAGGTTCCCTTTTTTTAGATACAGTATGGAATTGATCTTGACTCCCACTGCTCATTAGAATATGAGTATCAATTGTCATACTCTGACAAAATTTCTGTTTAACAATTACATTCTTGCTTGTCTCAGTCTTTCCTATTGCTGCTTGATAACATTTTTTTTTGTGAACTGCTGTGTGTGTTAGTATTAAAATACTTGTTATGCCCCTCATACATACACTCTTCCCCCTTTCACTCCTCAACTTGCACCTACCAAGGCCTGATTGTGAAATCTTTAGTCAGCTAAGTCTTATGACTTTGACAGAATTGTTTTCTTGCCAAGAAATTTCTTGAAAATTCTCTGTGTAAAACTTATTTGTCTTTCTTATCTTAACTTAGTTATCTTTCAATAAATTTTTTGTGAAACTTCAAGACATTCAGTTGTGTTGATACTCTGCACTCGTATCCAAGCAGATCTCTTTCCATGGGTTCTTATCTGCTAAAAGGTCTGATTGTGCCACTAAAGGCATAAATACAAATAACCAAGAAACCATTTTAAATATAAAGTACTGTATTTAAATACATGCTTTTCATATGCATGTTATTGAAATTCACTTGAAAGTTAATTTACTGCCTGTGTGCTTGGGTCATATAAAGTTACAGTCTTACAGTTTTGACTTTTAGTACCTTTGTCCTTGCCGTATCACAGATGTCTGTGTCCCCTGAAACCATGGCAACAAGAAAAATGGGCTTCACTGTTGCTTCATTATTCTTAGTACTTATGCCAAAGACACTGTATTTCTATACCATCCACAGACTTGTACATTGTGTGCTTTTCCTTTTAGCCCTTTATATAGCAGATTAGAGTAGTCTGGATTCTTCTGGTTTTGTGCAGCCTGATCATTGAATGACAACATCCACACCTTCTTCATACCTTTTCTCCAGTTTTCACAGTAAGAGAATTTAGCAAGTTACAGATGGAAATAAGAACCAGGTTTAGAAATATGCTAATGTAATATATAATGCTGCTCATTCTGTTTTATGATACAGATTTGAAGTAGCATTATTGGACACATACAAAGTTTTTTGGTTTGTGGGGGGTTTTTTGTTTGCTTGTTTGTGTTTTTTGTTGGTTTGTTTAGTTTGGTTTTTTTTTGAGAGGACAGTTAAATCAGGAAAGACAAGCTTTTTAAAGTATTCAGTGAGAGCTTCCACAAAGCAGAAAAGAATGCTATGTGCTTATATTTTATAATTATGCTAAAGACACATCTTCTGCTATTCCTCATGGATTTAGTTTTACTCTTTAATTGGAGTCTTTCTTTTTCTTTGGAATCTGGTAAAATGAAAAGATAAATTCTCTTCAGCTTCCCAAACAGAAATTACAACTGAGGTGTGCTCTTCTGATGGTTTTGTGATGTTTGGTTCTTGATACCTGTGATATATTTTCAACCAGCAATCTGTGGCTGGTTTAGCAAAAGCCATCAGTTATCTGCCCCTGGAACTGGTGCTCTGTTATACCGTGATGAGCATTGAGGAGAAGATTCTCCCAGGATCACATTTCTTTCTGTGGTGACTTTGAAAGCAGAATCATTATTTTGTGCCCTGTCCTGCTTTAATGCTCTTTTAATGCACTACCAGTCACAACTTCAATTTTTTCTCCAGATTGGATGGTGGATCATCTTTGTTTCTCTAGAATTTTAGATTAGATTTAGACTTTTAGACACTATTAGATTTCTAGATTCTCGGTTCCTAGATTCCCGCCTGCCTTCCCCTGCCAAAGAAATCTTCACATGAAATACTTAATTACTTGGTTTTTTTTTTGCCCAAGCCCCGCTTGGGCAAACAGTTTATCCTGAGTATGTCCCCACAGCTTAAGTCTACGATAATTTTTTTTTTGAATCAGTACCTTCATGAGTTTTCAGGGTTTGACAGTTTACTGTTAGTCTGCAGTCCGAGTCTTTGTGCATGTGGTATTGCAGTTTGCTGGAAAGATACACTTGTGTCCTGAGTATTGCAGAAAAAGGATATTTCTACACATGTGCATTTTATATATATATTTTTTAAATGAGCAATCATTGTGACTTTCATAATTTGGAACTGAAATTTTTTTTATTATCTCTCAGAACATAGTTGTCATTCAGGACAATTCTTTGTTTAGGTAATTATTGTAATTAGTATTTTTCCAAGTAGAAGAAGATATATGTCCATATTACAAAAGTTGCTACAGTAACTGACATTGTTTGAGCAATCAAACTGGATGAATCTATTAATGATCTTTGAGTCTTGTATCAGTTTTGGAGGGATGCTGTGAACACTTGCTCTGGCATTACAGGTACTAAGGTCTGTGGATAAATGGAGAGATGTTTTTCCCTTGTAAAAGCAAGTTATTATTAGTTCTTAGGAATAAGAGATGTAATTAAAAATACTTAAATATCTAGAAACAAAAAAATCACGCAATATTACATTGTTTCAAGTCAAATACTTAATTTTTCCCCGTTTCTAATTCTGACACCCCCCATAAAAAGTGATTTTCAAAAGAGTGAGATAATTTCTGATCTGTTGTTGTTTAAAAAAATTAAATATGTTGTCAGTAAGATTTTTCTTCTTAGTAGTGAGATGTAATTTTGGTAGTCTGGAATTTTTGTAACCTTACTAGTTACTCACTCAGGAATGATGAAATCTTGGAGCTCTTAGTAGTGGCTTTAGATTCGGTATAAGACTAACTGGACTGTCAAATCCTGGTCAGTCTAATGGAGAAGGAAGAATATTCAGGTCATTTAATGAAAATATTTTTTCATGTGTTTGCTTGGATTCTTTCTGAAGTTGTGACATAGTTCCTAAATTACTTACAGTTTTATGTGTTTTGGTGTTTTAAGTACATGTTCACCAATATGACTTTTCTGAGAAGACTCCTAGATCTGCATAGAGTAGACAATAGGAAGTACCAACTAGATAATAGGAGTTAGCTTAGTCCACAAAGCTGACTGTTTCATTGTCAATAAACTGAAGAGTTAATGCAGTTACGATCTTGAAGGACAAGATGCCTCAGTGTCAGAGCAGGAAGGATATAAACTGCCAAAATTCATTATTTCTTTTCCATATGGCCAGTTACAAAACCTTGTTTTAAAATTAGCTTTTTACTGAGTTGCTGAAGCAATGACTATCCAATACTGCTGTTTGAATCAAATCGCTGCTGTAGGTATTTGTAATATTATGTTAGAACATCAGGTGTAAATTATTAAAGTTAATATTTTTGTTATTTCTGAACATTTTGTTCAGGTTTTGTTCTGAAAACTGTAGAACTTGTATTTTTGGGAGCTGATAACTTTCAGCTTCCAAATGTATGTGATTTTTTTTCAGACCTTTTAAGATGGCTCTTTGGATAGCACTGAGGTTGCATTTGGATTGCCTTCACACTACTTCAGCCAAGCCCATGTAAATCTCTCATTTATTACTCTCAGCAGCTTGAAAAAGGGAGTGCTAAGTGATGGGATAAATAGGCAGGAAGAGGCACAGGCAGTTCCTTAGCTTGCACATTAATTTAGCTGTAATGAAAGGTATTTACTTTTATTGTTATTTTAGGACAGTTAGTCCTGCTTAGAAATTGCAAGGTCATAAGTAATGGTGACAAATGTTCATTGTCCAGATTCTTTCAGAAGAAATTTCTGCCCCATGAGCTCTTTCAAACACCTGCCAAAGCAGAGTGAAATACGTTATGCAATTCTGAACAGTGTGTTTGGAATCACTAAAGAACAAGAAATTGTACTTCAAATACTAGCAAAACCAAGGAATTTTTCAGATGTGTGAAATGCAGTCTGTTAGGCCATGGAAGTGTTTATGGGTCTTTGACCAAGACTGGTTTTGAAACTATTCCATTTTAGTCACATTTTGGCTATGATTGTTAATTATTTAGTGGTTAAAAAAACCAAGCATAAAACAATAGCAATAGTATGAGATGCAGTTGGTCAGGAGAATTGCAATGTTTTGCAATTCTATTTTTAGTTATGTCTTGAGTCAATTAAACAGATTGTTTGGCAGTCCAAAAATCTGTTCCTGTATGTCCCTTCCTAAAAATGGCATTCTAAATAGTATAGTGCTATGCTAGAGGTAGTAACTTCACTGAAACACGTGGCTCTTCTTTACAGTCTGTTCACTGTTGAATTTGCCATCTCTCCCTGCATTAGTAGGAGGAAACTTCTTCTGCACATTCTCTTAAGTAGCTCAAGAACTTCAACAGATTTATGCATGTTGATTTTATAAAAAAATTTAACTAATAAAAATAACATTTTTAATTCAGATTTTTTGCTTTAGTCTCTTCCAAGTTGGAGTCATAGAATAATAGAATCATTAAGGTTAGAAAAGACATTTAAGATTATCAGGTCCAACTGTCAACCCAGTATCACCACCATTAAACCATATTCTCAAATGTCATATTCACACGTTTTTTGAATGCTTCCAGGGATGGTGATTCCACCACTTCCCTGAGCCGCCTGTTCCAATACTTTACAACTCACTCTGTGAAAAAATGTTTCCTAATATCTAATCCAAACCTCCCCTGGCACAATTTAAGGCCATTTCCCCTCATCATGTCACTTCTTGCCTGGAAGAAGAGGCCGACCCTCATTTTCTACACCCTCCTTTCAGGCAGTTGTAAAGAGTGATAAGGTTCCCCCTTGAGCCTCCTTTTCCCTGGGCTAAACACCGCCAGCTCAGCTGCTCTTCACAGCACTTGTGCTCCAGACCCTTCCCCAGCTCTGTTGCCCTTCTCTGGACTCACTCCAGCACCTCAATGTCTTTCTTGTAGGGAGTGGCCAAAAACTGAGCATAGCACTTGAGATGTGGCCTCACCAGTGCCCAGTACAGGGGGACAATCCCTGCCCTGGTCCTGCTGGCCACACCATTGCTGATCCAGGCCAGGATGCCATTGGCCTTCTCGGCCACCTGGGCACACCCTGGCTCATGTTCAGCTGCTGTCACCAGCACCCCCAGGTCCTTTTCCTGTGGGCAGCTTTGCAGCCACTCTGCCCCAGCCTGTGGCATTGCCTGGGGTTGTTGTGACCCAAGGGCAGGACCCGGCTCTGGGCCTTGTTGAACCTCACACCATCGGCCTCAGCCCCTGATCCAGCCTGTCCAGATCCCTCTGCAGAGCCTTCCTGCCCTCCAGCCGATCAGCACTCCCACCCAGCTTGGTGTCACCTGCAAACTGACTGAGGTTTATCCACGTAATTGATAAAGATGTTAAATAGGACTGGCCCCAATGCAGTCCTGAGGAACACCACATGTTTTTTTCCAGATTCTTCCAAGCAAAAGTGGGAATTTGATTAAAGTATTTACATTTGTAAATTACTTGTATTTATTGAATAAAGACATGCTTAACAATAATAGAAACACTAAAATAACTTGAACTGAACAAGACTTGAACCAGACTACTTTGTATAACAGAAATTACGGTTTAATAGATTAAAAAAAAATCAAATAATGGTATTTCCTACATGTTATCCAACCTCTTTTAAAGCATCCTTACTTTATTAAACTTCTAGATTGATCCTTCATTTCTACAAATTTGAGGAGAAGTTAAGTGTTTTAGTTCAATAACTTTACATAAATGAAACTAGTAATTTAAAAATAATATTTTTATTACCTTAATACAATGAAATTCTCCCCATTTTTTCAGCCACAATTGAGAGAAATATTTTCTTGGATGTTAACTTTTCTTGTTTGTAGATCTTATGGTATTTACCTGGAATTATTTTTAATGGTTTAGCTACATTAATTTCTAAAATTTACTCAGGCAAAAAGAAATAAGACATACTTATTTTTCTTTCAGCTTGAACTTGCTGGGTTTCTTACAGTTAGTGTTTTAGGCAGTTGTGTTGGCATTGCAGAAGAGACAATGCTTTACAGAACAATGTCAGGTGTTTCACACTTAACAGTCAACTTATTGGGGAATGAAGTTCAAGAGCTGTAGTTGTTAGGAAGATGTCAAATTGTTCCAACTCAGAGTGGAATGGAGAGGGAGCGTCTTCCCCCAGTTTTCTGTCATGATAAAACATTTAATATGATACAATAACTATGGTTCTAATGATGCTTCCATTTTGATTATGTAACTTACTTTCCAATGAATATTCTGAAGAGTTGTATTAAAATGTAATATTTGTTTTTCCATGATTGTTAATTAAATGATGTGAGGATTTTTAGAAAGCACCTACTTAGAATCTATGGGATTCAGTTCAAAAGAGACCTCTGGAGGTCTTCAGTCCAATATTACCCCATAAGCAGGGTGAGCTATGAGATAAAACCAGGTTTCACAAGGCTTTACCCAGTCAAATCTTGCAAAACCTGTTTGGGCAGACCACTTTACTGCTCAACTGCCCTCATGGGGATGAAGGTTCTCCTTAGAGCCAGCCAAAATTTCTGTTCAGCATTTACAATTTTATGAAACTCATGGGAATAATTATTTTAATAGTCTCATGGTAATATTCAGTATGTGGTAAAAATAAAACAGAAGTTCATGTCAATTTTAATATGAAAGAGTAGACTGTCAATTAAAAAAAAGTAATAGAACTTTTCTGTCATAACATCTGTAGGGGGAACCAAACTAGTATTTGAAATACAACTATAAGTGTTTTCAGGAAAGACAAAAATGGCTAAATGCTTGGTGGGCTTAATAAATGTAATGAAGAGGAATTTATTAATTTATTTTCCCACTTCAAGATAGGTTAGCTTTGAAAGACTAGTTTACAAAGTTAAGACTTGAATAGTGTATGGAAGATTTAAACCTAAGGGATCACTGAGAAATTCCTTTTGACAGTCATGTAGTTTTAATATGGATTTAATAGCTTAGGTTGAAGAATTCATATACAGAGAAAGGAGTCCTGGCATGTGCAGCCCTTTGCAAGACAGATCACGGTTTCTGCAGCCCATTTTCTTTCCTAGCTAGTTCTGTGATTTCTTTTTTTTGTCAGGAGTAATAAAATAAATTGCACCGGCTTCACTCTTACATTCTTTAAGGTAAGGGGAAGTAAGAATGCATGCATGCAGACAGTCTGGATAGCTACAATTGCCTAATCCCGACTTGTGTACAATAAGAGTAATGTGGTTTATGAGGAGCCACTGCTCTAAGTTAGTTCATGTTCTCATGGTGTTCAGCCATTCATTCACAACAGTTAGTTGCTGTTGTCATTAAAATTATTTGTAAAAAACAAGTTAGAAAGAAAACGATAATAGATGCTACACAAACCTTTTTTTGTCTTCAATAGAGCTAATGTTTCTTCCTAGCTTGTATTACATGGAAAAAGAGATGAAACAAAGATTTATGCAATTCTGAATTGTATGCATGGGTTCTGCTTTTCATACAGACACACTTCAAAGAACCATGTGAGGTGCATATATTCCATTTGCCAGCTCCTTTTAAAAATACAGAAAATCAAATTAAGTTCCTTCTGGTCTTAACATGACAGGTTGATGTGCTCTAACAAACTTGGACAAGATCTCAGACATATTTTTCTTCTTGTAAACTTCATCTGTGTATTTCTTTTAAACTGATCCTCTTTGTTAGAACAGTCTTTGCTTCTGCTGCCATTTCATTCTGTCACTCTATGTATTTCTTTTCCTTTCAGTTCACAAGCAGACCAAAAAATATGTTAGCTTCAAACTTTGTTAGCTGTACTTTGCATGTCATCTGGAAAACTACCACAAATGAACAGCACTCAGTTGACTTTGTGTTGTTCTTTAAGCAATCACTGTTGCTTAAAAAAATTGCTGAAATTTCTTGAAGAGAAGAAATCCTTTATTGTAACTTATTGTAACACATGCTTATAGAAAAAAAGCACTAAACTTGTACGATAGATTGCTGTGAGTTTGCTCTTAAGACAAAAAATTATTTTGATTCTAGTCAGGGTTAAAAATCATTTGGGTGAAATGACTGTCTTTAGTTTTGACCTTTAGAAGAAGTCAGTAAATAAACTTTATTGCATTCACTGAACAAGGTTCTAATTACTGCATTAAGCTACTGAAATTTAGCTCTTTGTGTAAATATAACTTTGTGGTTCTTTAACTGAGCCCGAGCGCAACTGGGCTGGGTGTACTGTTCTCATTATTTTCAGGAAAAATAAGTTGTGACAGTATATGTGTAAGAGTTTTAATCTTTTTCTCAGTAATTTTGTACAAATATCATCCAGAAGTAGCAAAAACCAACCACTGCTCCTATTATTGGGTAATATTATTACTTTTCTGAGAAGATATAGGCTACATGTCAAGTATTCATCATTAATCCAGCAAATTAAATATATTAAAGATTATCAGGACAAGAATAAAGAACCTTATTACGCCATTGATTAAACTGGGCATGATATGCCTAGATCTTGAATAGTTTGTATTATTCTGGCCTTTTCATCCCAAAAGGTTTTAGGAGAATTGGAGAAGAGAAGCAAGGATGACTAAAAAACACATGACTTTCTTTACAAGGAATGACTAAGTTGAGGACTCTTACTTGGAGAAGTCAACTTTTGGAAAAGTCAAATTTAGGACAACACTATAGTGATCTAACCAGTTACAAGATTGTATGGAGGGCATAAATGAGAAAAAAATCATTCATAGCATCTTTCACCACAAGAACTTGAGGCTGCCCAGAAAATATAGAAGAAGAAAGACTCAAAACCAGAAGGGAGGCAGCCCTTTTTAATGCAAGGTTTAGCTAATGTTGAAACTTCTTGGCAAGTCACTTTATGGAAGCTGGACATATGTATAGGTTGAAAGGTTGGCTAGGCAAGTTCACAGAAGAAAAATCCATTGAAAGTACTAAATACACAGAAGCACATCTGTCTCAAAAATCTGAGCCAAAAATAGTTGGGAGAGTACTGCTATAATTGACATTTTATGCTTGCAATGGTGTTATTCTTTCTTGGGCCTTCTCTTAGTTCGTTGTGAAGGCAGGGTACTGGGATAGTGGAATCTGTGGTCTGGCCCATGTTGCAGTTCTTAAGTTCTTCTATACCAGGTGTGGTCTGCCATCCTAATGAGCTGCTGTTCTTTATAGCCAATGCTTAGCCTTTTATGCCATATGCAGTGTGAGTAAGTGTAATAAAGTGCACATTCTGTATGTAAAGATATGTGCTCTTCTCAGAGATTGTAGACTAATTGTTTACAATATTCAGAAATTTAGAAAAGAAAGAAAGGTGTACCCACAGCAAAATCATAGAAAGAAATAATAGAAAAACTTAGAAATATATATACAATATGCTATTGCTGTAACTTATGTAATTTATTTCTATACAACAGAACTAAAACTTGGTTGGTAATCATAGCTGTTAACTGTGTTTCTCTTCTGCCAGAGGTCTAGACTAGTTGCTTCCTATTTTCTGCTGTGTGGCAGGATGCCCCCAACCACACCTATGTAATTAGTTTTGCTAGCTTTCCTTTTCGCCAGACTTGGTTGCATTAGCACACTCTAAAAAATACTGCCGTACAAGCTGTTTGAGCTGTTCAGTGTAAATGTCCTTAGAAAAAAAGCTTTATGTATTAGTTGCTGGACTTATCCTGAATGTACTGATAGAGATATTATTAGCAGTGTACTTGGAGTAGATACACAGATATTTCTGGTTTATTCTCTAGCCCAGTCTGAACTAGCTACATCTGTATAACTCCATCTAAATTTTGGCTCAGTACTGAGAATGCAATAAAAGTTTCAATCACTTTTGAGGTTCAGAACACAACAAATTAAGTACGTTCTGGTGATAGTGCAAATGCTGAATCTCTAAGTTGCTTCTGAATATTATTGATACCACCAATGTCACTTAGGTAGCTAGCTCTAAATTTCTGATGCACTTGCATAAAATTTTTTTGTGCAGATCAGGAGCTATATGTCCTAAGGACACTGATAATACTACTGATTTTGACAAACTTGCAGCTGCTGTTCTAATTGCCAAAACTGATGAATAAAAATTACAGCTTTAATTTTTTTTTCAGAACTGAGTTTATTTTTACTTTTTTGACTGCATTTGCAGTTCAGAAAAAGTAGTATGGAAGTGTTTCATTTACAGTGCAATTACTTGAAAGATTTATATAAATCAGGAGAACTAGAACTTATAGAAGCAATAGTTTTTCTGGCTGTAACTCTGAATTTATCCACCCAAGCTAAGTATCAGAACAAAGTCCAAGAGAGACAGACTTTGGTTGTCTATGGCAGCATTAAAGACATGGAAAACTAATAATAGAAAAAGCTATTTCTGATGAGTGATGTGTAACATGTATGTTATTATTTTCCTTCCTTGGTTTAAATAGCTCTTTTTGGTTTGAGGTTTTTGAGGAAGGAACCAAATAAGACATGTTCTTTATTTTAAGGCAGAATGCTGTTGTGGTGTACCACTTTCTGTAAGGCTAAGGATGTGCTGAAGTAAAGCTTTTAGAAAGACATCAAAAATACTGTGTAGTAGAGAGTATTACTGTTGGTAACCTGTGCAAATCTAATGAAGGACCAAATTATCTTAGGAGTTATTAATTCCATTGCAATTCTCTAGTATTAGTGACATCCAGTTCTCTAGCATTAGTGACATTGTCTGCACTTGCAAAATGACCACTTTTTTGATATAGCCAAGTATATGTATACAAAAAAATATGGCGAAAGTACAAGCTAGTCACTGTTTTTTTCTTTTTTATTTTCCATACTTTAGAAATAGGGATTGGAGTTGTCAGAGGGTTTTGATTCATTTAAGAGAAATCTGAGATTTCAGTCTGATCTGGCAGCAGTTCAGTTTATAGTCATAGGTGTTGGAACTAGATTAATTTAATTTTTCAAAATAGGTATCTTTTTGCCTGTTCTTTTAACTTTATTGAAAAATGAGACATCTGTGATTTGGTACATAGATAAATCATGTTGCATAGTATGAAGAATAAAAAGTAAAAAACATAGAACTAATGAACATGTTAGGTTTATTGCTGAGCAATGGTGTGGGAGAGGGATGGTCTTATTTAAATAGCTTGTTCTTAAAACCTTTAATAATTAAAAAGTGAGAGTCAAAAAAGTATAATTTGGTTTCAAAGTGAAAAATAAAACCTTGCTTTCAGAGATAACATGTCTGGAAATGTTCCCTAAAAATGAAATCTTAATGATTTGTAGTATCAGCTCTGTTTACTCTTAGTCAGGAGAGACTTAGTTCTGACGCTTTATTTTGTTTTCTGACAACCTTTTCAAGCAGATTAACTGGCAAATGGTCTAGTATTATATATATGAAGTACGTGTTCACCTATCTGAAACTTATAAAGAGCTTCATGTCCAGTCATACATATTTGTTGGTTTTGTCTAGCCGGAATTTTCTTACTTTTTTTTTTACATTTAAATTCCATCCATCTTGGTAGGTTTTCCCTCAGCAATTTGCTGTGATTGTATTTTTGTCTCCTAAATTCTTTTCCATTAAGAAATACTCCTTCAAAAGCCTTTGTTATTTATGTCAATATCTATCTTAAATATTACTCCTACTTAGTGGTAACTTTCAGAGTAATTTTGGAGTAGTTTGATGTATGTATAAGTCAACAGCTGGTGTTTCATACTGGTTTTAAACATTTTGCTCTTCTAATAAGAGTTTTCATGCTTTACTCACTGTACTTAAATAAAAGATATTTGGGGGTTATTCTTGTTGATTAATTAAATTCTTTAAAGTGTTTCTAATATTAGTATTCATATATGTTTCCAATTCTATAACAGGTATATTTCTATCTTAGTGTTAATTTGATGCAAATAGTTCCTTCTGGCACACTGGACATTTCCACTAACATACAGCTAAGTAATGATAGTGTTTTATAGAGACTCTTTTCAGTGAATAGGCCAATTTGGATAATGAGACTGGTAGGAAGGGCAATGCTATCCTTGAATTCATAAATACACATTAACATGTAAGAAGAAATAATTCATTTTGCCTTTGTATCTACTACTGTTAATACTACTCTTAGAACAACTGTTTGAGTTGTAATACACGCACTTCAGAGAGTTTAAAAAGTGTGTGAGTGCCCTTGGTGGTGACAGAAGGGCCATAGTGTAATGGTTCAATGCTGAGAAATTCCATACGTTAATCTGATTTAAAAGAAAATTTTAAAAGTAATTTCAACAGGACAGAGCCCTACTGAAACAGTGGGACTCAACTTTGCTGATAAAGGCATAACCATATCCCTGAGACAGATACTGAATTAATTTGGTTTTTCAGAATAGAGAGGAATTAAGAAAGGGCTGAAGACATTAAAAGAAAAATCAATTAAATGATAAGAGGCAATCTCCATCTCTGAAGTACCCTAAGCCACAGAACTGGGGACTTCTGCCAGGAAACGTATCAGTATGAGCTGTTCTGCTTCCTTTGCAAACACTCACAAATGACTGCTGTGGAGGGAAAGGCAGATAACTGGATAACCCAGTACAGTTGTTCTCAAATTACGCTGTAAACAATTCTTAATGTGAAATTGAATAGCTTTTAAGGAGTATCTTGTTAACTTCTCTAGCTTCTAGAATAAATTAGATTTTTATTCTAAGGGTGGAGGTATGATTGAATCATTGTGATGCTTTCTTATAATCAAACGTGTGAATTAGTATATCTCTTTACTTTTTATTTCTTTTTATTTTTAATCTGGGAATACATTTGCTTTCTTAGAACTCAGTGTGAGCTACATAGTTGCGCAACTGCATGCATGAGGGTTGAAAACTGACAGTTTGCAGGGATCAGGACGAATCTTCTCTCCTTTCTCTGTAGTGTACCAGGAGACAAATGGCTGTATTCCCCTAAGGTGCCTGGGATTGGCTGTTGCTGCAGATAACTTACCTGACAAGTTTGAGCAGTGCTTACAATACTCACAGAGAATTTGTCTTTCTTATCTGTTTGACTTAAGTGTCCTACTCAATTGATCAGGATCATGCTAGTCATCAGATTTGCAAAGGAAATGGATTTTTCTCTAGGTTAGAGTTACTGATATGGGAGACTGCTTCAAGAGATAGTCTGTAGCTTACATCCACACTAATGCATTAAATAAATATGTCAGTGGCTTTTTTATTGCACTGAGCACCACTGGCACAGATCTTGTGTACACACTAGTAAGCTGGCTTCCCCAGAAAAGATTGGTTTTGTATGTTTTGCCTGTTAGTAATTGTATGTGGCCCTCTCCACAACTTTTCGTGGGAGTTCTTTGAGATCAGTTGTTCTCATGGGCCAAATCCACGCAAGGAATGTTTCTTAAAAAATTGTGATAGAGTTTTAAAACAATGATAATGCAGACAGTATAATGTCTAGTGTGATCCCTTTCACTTTTTAATACAGTGTGCAAGTATATTTTAGCATGGTGCCTGCATATCCTGCCAAAAAAGACTACATTTTTTTCTTTTTGAAGTGTCGCTGACCGCTTGGCCGCCCGGGGGCCAGGCAGGCGACAAGCTCGGTGCTCCGGTCACCGCACAAACAGGCCGGAGACCAACCATGAGCGTCCTGCCCTCACTCGAAGGGCAGGTCCGCACACCCCGCCAGGGTCTGGCTGCAGTCGAATAACAAAGGAGCGACGGCGGAGGCAAAGGAGGAGAGAGGGACTCCTTGCTGCAGCAATCCAAGTCTTTATTCCCCAGCCCGGGGGCCGGGAGAACAGGGAGGCATGAAGGGGAGGCAACAAGGAGCCAGCCTGATGGCACAGCTCGATGGAGAGGAGCCCCCACTGACCATTGCAGGGGGAAGTTATACAGGGGGTGGAGAATGGGAGGAACAAGGGTACAACCAATAAGGAAATGATAAGGAGTGACACATAACCAATAACATAATACAAGGGGAGGAACTTATTTGAACAAACCAATGACAGGGGTAACAGA
>VZTH01003858.1:145381-187527 GCA_013397815.1 Aleadryas rufinucha | reverse complement strand
TTCAGCTGGGCTACTGTTTTCACATGAACAAATGAACAATCACATTTACTATCTAAAATGGCAAATATCTACAGCACAAAAAAACACGATGTACTTGGATGCAAGTGAGTAAAATTATTAACAAATAAGTGTCCTAACTTGATAATCTTTCAGATTCAAATAAAGGACTTGAATAAATTTCAAAATGCATCATCATCATCATCAATCTAATTTTTTCCTGATATTTACAGTGAAATTTTCAGTGAAACATCACTGATTCTAAAGTACAGCTTTGAAGATCTTCCTACGATTTTATCCCTGAAAAGAAATAAATAAAAAACAAAGTGTGAGCTCTAACACAAATCTCCTTTTCTTAAATTGCAGATATCTGTCAACATGCTTTTATTTTTAGTTTTGTTTTGCATACTAATCAGAACAGTAGTGTACAACTATAATGTACTTTGTTTATGCTTTGATCATGAAAATACTATCTGTTTTTAGGCAGCTAGAACACTGGAAATACTGAGCATAAAAAAGTTAATTTCTGTTCTGAGCATATTGATAAACAAATTCTATAATATATAAACTCAAATTACTTTTGCCATGTTTTCTTTATATATCTACTGGGAAAAAAATATTATTATGAACTTAATTCATTTTCTGTCCCACAGTTTATTATTCTCAAACATGAAAAAGCCCAGCTCACCTGAGAAATTTTAAAACATTGCTTCAGATGAAAAACTAGAATATACCTGAGAGTGAGTATTCGCCTTTTAGACTTTCGCTTTCTCGGATTAGGAAGGCTCCTTCCTGGTTTCCAGGGTATAACAGTTGTCTCTCGGCATCTGCTCGTTTGATTGGGCCAAAGAACCATCTGAACAAATAAAAACCATTAATTCTACCATTCAGTGAAACATACCAGGAAGACAGTTTAGCTTTTATAAATATGCTGCATATTTACTAAGAGATAATCTGTGCTATGTTAATTAAATGTCAATAGTATGGGGGGAAAAAGCCAACGAGAACTACAGAACAAATTTATTGCTAGAAAACATCACTTATATATTTGAGTGAAATCTGGATTTTATTGCTGATGAAAAGCCTTAGTGCTTTCAAGGCAACAAGCATTCAGAAGTGACAGACTGGTCTTGTCCCAGAAAAAAATCACCAAGAAATTTTGCCAAGGCTACAGGGGCAGAAATTGATGCCAAGTCCATTGATGCCCCTTGAACTATGTAGAGTTGCAGGTATGTGCTTATATCCCAACATCTTAAAAACCAAAAGATCTCTGAAACTGCAGACGGGCTCTCAAGTTTCAAGGTGTAAATCACTCTGCTTCCCCATTCCACTGCCACGTCAATACCTCAGATGAGTTACTGGAAATTTTTCTGCTTTGCTGCTTTTTGACAAACAGAACCGCTGTATCCTCCAGTCACTACAAATATCTCAACACCTGTGTTCTGTGAAAATCTACTCCTATCCATGCCTTTTAAAACATTTTTCTTCTCTCACTAAACCCTGTAGTTCTCAAAGGCTTGTTCAAGCAATAATTTTAATTTGCTCCTCTGAAGATAAGATTTAGCTCTCTTGTTGCTTTGTGCTGAGTTTAAATTAAACAGAAATAAGACAGAGATGAGTCAGCATTTTCAGCTGGGGTGGTGTTCAGCTTCCTTCCAACAAACATGCAAAGCTCTTTCCAAGATTAGCTCTACCTCTTATTTGAAGCAAATGATGATAAATAGGTATCAGAAATATGCCATATACCCATAGGAGAACTCCTTTTAAATTAATCATAGCTAAAACTATTATACAAACTTCAAATACAAATCAATGCACCATGAGTAATTTGCCTACTTTATTTGTCAATTACTAGTGAAAAGTAGAGACAGAGTCATCAACAATTTTAGTACCTGCAAGGCTTGTAGTCATCAAGAGGAATGGAGGAAATAAGTGAGAATACTGGGTGATACCTTAGCTGATCAAGCATGAGGACTGATAAATGGTTTTGTATTAACAAAGAGGAAATGAAAAGAGGCAAATACAGACAGCACTAACCCACACTGAATATGATTTGTTAGTGAAAGAAAATTAAAGACAGATTTTCCGGACCATATTCCTGTCCTCTGACTTGAAGATGATTCAGATAAAATAGGTCTTGATACATATTTGGCAAGCAAAGTAATCTCACTAGAAAGCTGGAATGTGTTAGTAGTAATTTTAATTAGTTAAATGTGTTCATTAATTCAACTAATTAATTTAATTCATTAATTCATTACAGTGTAGAAAACTAAGTCATCAATAAATGTTCAAATCCTTGACTAAGGTTCTTGTCAAAGGAACGAGAGTACAAGTTCAACTGTATTCAAGTCCCAAAGAAAATCTGTCTGCCCTAAAATCTGAATTAGAATATTTCTGAAATTTCTAAATATACCTGCTCTGAGAATAACATCTGAAATCTAACAAACTATATGAGCCAAAAAAAAAAAATTGAACATTTTTCCCCTCGAAGTATTAGATATCACCCAATAGTGTTCAAAGTGACTGATCCTCATAAGAGTATATAAGAAGAGATGTTTAATTTTTTATGTCCTTTCCTCTTGGGTTACAAGGATAGCATCTTCTCAAAGAATTTATTTTGAATCAAACCCAAAAGAGTTTCCAATGCATTGTTAGCAAGACTGGATTTTATGGTCAGGAGAGTCAAAATATAGTCTTTATGTGACTCAACATTTGAACAAACACTGTTAGCAACTCAAATTTCTAAAGCTGAAAACTTGAGCAGTAATACAATCTATGCAACTAGAAGAAGCTGTTGGTTTATTTTGGAAATATAAATTAATATACTATTACTCTGTGTATGTAAAACCATGTCTACAATATAAACCATGTTTTGGAAAAATAATATGCACATAAGCGCATCACATTTAGGCATAAGTATTTGCTTCTTTGATTCCAAAACATTTCAACTTATATGCTTATTTTTATTAGGCTGGAAAACCTTCACTTAAATTGATATGAAATTACCATTAAAGGTTATATGGAGGATATATAATATGTAGGTTCTGACTCCAGATAAGCTTAGCAGTTAAAAAGATCCTAACTTGCAAATTAAGATAATTAGAGCAACAATATTAGAGAAGGTAACTATAACTGAAGCAATTATTATGGAAGGTGAAAAGTGGACACATATTGTGTATTACCTCATTTGCCTGACTTTATATGATCTGATTAAAATGTTTCAGAAAAATACAGGGAAAATTACTTTTAATAGCACTTGAATATTTGATTCTTAGTTCAAAGCCATTTGGTTTGTAATAATAATTACACAGTACCAAAAGTAATATTGAATGTGAAAAAACAATCTCTTAACTTCAAAGCAAATAATTTAATTTGTTATTCACTTTTTTCTAACAAAAGCACATCTGAATTTAAAGTACTATTTTCAGTGTAATGGAAGTTTAAATTCCTGCTATAAAGCGTGAAGAGCTTATTTCGATTTCTAGCAATTGAACTTATGCTTCAAAAGGCTTAATATTTTACTTCACCCAAAAGTGTGTATCTTAGAGGGAAAAGTGCTCTAAAAAGTAATAATGAATCAAAGTAATTGCTCACCACAAGATATTGCTCTGCAGGATAGGAAGGTCAGACCAAAACAACACCCAATCCTTCGTAAATCTATTCATGTTTTACAGCTCAAAGACAGATGAAGGTTTTAAAACAGAACACTTGGAAAGTGAGAACTAAACATGAAGCATTCTCCATTGTGCAAGGTAACTTCTCTTACTGCAGTGCAGCATATTGGCACCAGACAGTCCAGGAGAAATTTGAACTAGCAATTCTTACAACAGTATCAGTCTGAACTTCAGCTCACAGCCAGGTCACTTTGGGTCATAATTGTCAGTGCAGGATCAGTAGATTGCCAGGTATGGCACAAATAAGTGCATTCAGAATTAGGCACAATTTTCCATTTCTAGCAGGAGCTGTCTGGTTAGCACATCAATAGTCTTACTCTGTCAGCAAGACCCAGGAACATGCTTTCTTGGCCAACACTGCATCCAACACCCCAACTCTCTTTAAGTGTAGGATGCCAGATCTGGTTTTTGGGGATTGTTTCTAGCAGCTTCCTCAGAATCCCTTGCTTACACCATCATTCATAGCCATCAGGAATGTGTTCATTAAAAATTCCAGGGTACTTCCAGGTCACTTCTGGCCACCACATACAGGAGGACTTTGGAGGCAGAAAATATGACCTTCATGTAGGTCCATAACAAACACAGTCCTCACTTGTTGCAGATGATGCTCAATACCGGAATAACAGTGAGATTTGTTGTGGTTATTGAGAGCGTAGTAATCACATCTGTATTTGCCATCAGTTCCTCTGTCAAGTTTATGATCATCATATCACATCGTGGATCACAGCAGGCTTTGTCATGGCGTGTTCCCTGACTGTGACAGTATAACTGCTGAGACCTCTAAAGACCTTCTTCCAGCAAAGGAAATCTTCATCTAGCTGAATGCTGGTGGTAATACTTGAAAGGCAATTTTTTTAAGAAACAGAGATCACGTCACCTTACACTCACTCCTGCCTACCTATCCAGCCCAGCTGAGTTGCAATGGAGTCATGAGTTCAAGGGAAGTTGGTAGCTCCACCTGGCTCTGTCACTGCCTTTCCTGAGAAGCCTTCTGTCCTCCAGGGCGCAATGCACTGCTGATCTCCATCTAAATGTCAAAGCCCCATTTACCTGGCTCTGCTTTCTGTCCCCCTGTGCTTTGCTACATAAAAATCTGCTAAAATAAAAATAGTCACTCCTACTTCTGCACTTCTTATAGCAGGAAGATATGGCAGGAACTTTCAAGCTGGAAAGTAGAAAAGAGGAATAATAACATGGGCCAAGAGCTAAAGCAAAGAGAATTGTGGAGGCAAATTTCTCCAATGCCATATCACTGGCAACATTTCCAGTGCCTGGTAACATGCCTAGAATAGAACAAAAGTCTCAGTGGAAAAAACAAAACCAATAAATATCCCCATAACAAAAAAAAAAGAGTATGTAAAATGAGTTTTCTTCCCGCACATAAATGCAAAATCCCCTTCTGATCAAATCAGTGCAATGCACTTATCTGAGATAGAGACTGAAGATTTTACAGAAGATCTCAACTAATCTGGGACCTATGGGCTTTTTCTGTCCTGAAATTAACTCTATCCAACACTCAGAATTAAAGTCCCCCCAAAAAAAGGATTCCCAGCCATGCTCCAGATGAAAATGCTTGCAGGGGAAATATTTTTTTGGTAGCCTGCCATTCCTTGGACACTCCTTTTACAGACCCCACACCACCTTACATTCTACCTCTCTTCTTGGTCTCTCCTAAATCCTTAACATGCTAAATCCTGACTCTAACACAAGGTGTGTGCTGAGCCTGAGCCAAAGCACCCCAGCCACAAGCCAGAAAAAATACTTCTTTGGACATGTCAGTCCTTGGGCAGCTCCTTCGCAATTGTATTCCAACAGAAGCTCTAAATTTATGATTAAGGACTCCATGAGCATCTCCCTTTGGGACATGGGTAAGATGAATGACCAAGCTAAACACCAACTCTGAAATAACAGCTGCAATCTTTAACCTTCTTGGAAATCTCAGTAGATCCCTCACTGCTCTTTTGTTATCCCCACTGAAAACCAGCAGAGAAAATTATGTGGAAGTTCGTCACCCATTTCCTTTAAGGCTCACCCGAGAACAGTTTCCCACTTTTATCCTCTACCATTACTTAGATTTAGTATGTGCAGGAGCAAAGTCAGAATTAACTGCGCAATGTCATACCTGAAGTCACTGAATTTGCTTTAATAACTAGCTGTAGCTGGGATATGTGGGGATTATTTCAGTTTCTTGTTCAAGTTGCAGGACACTGGAGGCAAGATAAGACTAAAAGCAGAGGTCTGTGACATACTCTTAATTTTGTTAATGTTCAATTAGAAACGAAAATCCTGAGGGCTGAGTCAGCAGTAAGGTACAACCACATATAAAAGCTGTGATCATTACAATAGGAATGAAGAGGGAGGAAAGGGGACAAAAAATGCTGAGAAACAGCATGGAGAAATAACAGAATTAATAACAGCAAATCAGTCACATAACATTTATTTTCAAGAATTACTGAAGATGTTAAAATGGACAGCATAATCCTACCCTGGATCAGCACTCCTGGATCAGCACTTTGTGGCATAAGGGCATCTTGCTTCTCACTTTTCAGAAGTGCTTATCACTGGGATTTACTCTCTCATGTTAGGGTAAACCTCATGAGCCCACTAAATGTCAACAGCTGAAAGGGTTTGTTGAGATTCCTGTGGTTCTCAACCAGAAGTCTCTATTAGGGAGCAAATGGTGATGACAAAAAGTTTAGCTGGCCCTCCAGAAGATTAACTCAAGTGTGTTAACTGTGTCTGTAGTACTAGGCCGAGAAGAACAGTTTTCTTCTACTGAGAATAGCAAAGAATTATTGCAATTAGAGCAAAATTCTTGGGTGAGGACAAAAAAACCCCAGATAATATCTATACCAAAACCACATAAATCCCAGCTTCTTCTGGAATGCAGAAAGCTTATGTAAGAGTTAAAACAAATAAAGAAAAGCTCCAACAGCATATGGAGTTTACATTTTAAATGCCTCAAAATCTACTGTCGTAGAAAACCGTAACTGCACACTCAAGTACTTTGAATTTAGGAGATGACAATATTAATATTGCTTTCATGGCATCCACTCAGCCATTTTCAGAAGATCCAGTGTGATACCATCTTTAATTACATGGCCATATCTAGTGCTCCCTACAGCGTTAATATGAATGCTGCTCACTGAAGAGTTACACTCTATTTTGTTTTGTCATTGCATAGATAGAGTTCATTTACTGTTTTAAACAGTTTACATTGTTTAGCCTCTGCTCTCAATGCCAGTTACAAAATTACATGAATGGATTCTTTCCTAGCAGCCTCTATTGCAGTGTTCATGACTGTAATATCCAAATGCTTTACAAATATTCATTTAATTCTTTTTGTGGCATTTTTCCTTGTAATATACTTTCTGTGGTGGAGAAACAGCCCAGAAAGGGACTAAGGCAATAAGAAAATATTATAAGTATTTTCTACTAATTTTGCATGTCCAATTTGAAAAGTCCAGGGCCTGCCTTTCAGGGAATTTAACATTCTGCAGTATGTAGTAGTTTATTTGGACAGCAATAGGTGCTAACCTGTGTGCCACAGAAGACAAGGAGAGATACATGGAAAGCTAAAGAGACAGAGACAGAGAGATCCTCCAGGGTCTTGTTCAATTACTTTCATCATATGACCATCCTGTGACCATTTCCCTTACTTAGCACATGGAAACCTGAACAGGCTTGCGTGCACCACTCTTCACTGCTGTCATCCATGCAGGACAAAGAGGGCTGCTGAACCAGCTTTAATCCATGTCAGGTTTGCAGCCTTCTGTGGGTAAAGAATAGTGCAGAAGCAGGGGCAGCAGTTTACCAAGGGAGCCACCAGCAAGTGCTCTCTATGCTGGCAGGAAGGCTCCAAGCACTTTTGGGTTTTCCCAAAATATCAAAAATAGAGAATACAACTGTCAAATTTTAATGAATATGTTCAGTTCTTATGTATAAAGTCTAATTGTATTTTCAAAGCCTTGGTTATTTTGAAGCAAAGTTTTCTTAGATAGCAAAAAAGCACACACTTTTAGTGCAGCAATCTTCCCTACTAAATATCAAGCCCTTTCTCCAACGTACATAAACAAAAGATTTCTTGTATTGTTCTGAGCCACATTTTTTGCTTTCAGGCAGAGAAAGAGGGAGCCCATGCCTGGTATCAACCCTGGAAAATTCACACCCAATCAGGTGAATCCTGGAAAAATTAAAAGCAACTAAAAAAGCTCTTCTGATAGTAAATATTAGGTTGTTTTAATTATAAGACTAATGAAGTAATAGCATTTCTTCAAGAGCTGATTTTTCAAAAAATAAGGAAATATCACTGCAGAGATGAAAAGCTTCCAGATGTAACATAGTTAAGAAAAAGGCGTGCCTTACAAATGATGAGCTGTGTGCATGAAGGAGAGAGTGAGAGATGAGAGCTGACTGCTTCAATTTTTCCCTGTATAGTCTACAGTGAACCGGACAACAGTTTTCCGGGGGGAAAAAAAAATAAACAAAAACACCAAAAAAACAAGGAAAAAACACAAAACAACAACAAAAGCAAAAAAAAAAAAAAAAAAAAAAAAAAAAAAAAAAAAAAAAAAAAAACAACAACAACAACAACAACAACGACGCATGAGGTAACACCAACCAAAACCAGAAAAATCTTTAGTCTGGCTAAGCCATGAACACTTGCAAGCAAGATTCCTTTTAAGAGCATTTTCAAAAACACAAACCTTCCCAGATATGGCATAAGAATCCACACCATGAAAAGTCAGGGATTTCTCTAGGGCTTGCAGACTTTAATTGGGCAGAATCTGGAAAATCTAAGATTGTGTTTCAGGCAGAGCCCTTCCTGCTTACTTCTTTCTACAGGCATGCCTGGGATCATTTTTAATTCTGTCTGCCTCTCACTGTCATTTATTATCAGATACTGAAGGATACATGGAAGTACAAAATTTAAGAGGAAGGAATTTAAAGCTAATGATAAAGGAAGTCATAGGACATTGCAGGAGGAAGGGAGAAAACAGGACAGTAAAAATTCAAAGCTGAGAGGACCATAGAATATTAGCAAGTGGATGGATTGAGAGAAGAAAGTCAGAGTTAGTAGGCAATGATGAGAAAAGAAAGACAAAGCTGAGGACTGCATTCAGTACCCAAGGGCTATAGTCTGCTGCTGAGCTGCTGCACTGCTCAGCAAATGCTGGTTTTCATCTTACCCGGCTCCCACAGGGAGCCTGGCCTTTGGCAGTCATTTCAGTCCTACTTGGGAAAAGAGTTTTACAGAATATCTCTTGAAACAATTTCACAGGTTAACTCTCACTATGAGGATTGCTCTATACAGATCTTTTTCACTTTCTTAGTTCATCACACCACTGATTTTTGTACTTGCCAGAAGAATACTTTAACATTAGTTTTCCTCACATGTATTTATTGTCTAGAGGTCACTGCTTAAACCTCATTCACCAAAGTACCATCAGCACAAAGTGAGTCAGGGGAGGTTGTTAAAAAACCATTTATGTAATAACACCCTTCTCCATCTACATAAGTAAATTATCTGAAATCCTAACACACTGTAGAGAGTACCTGACTTGGACTTGAAATAAAAAAGCATTTAAATTGTTTATGTATAGTGACTCAGCACGGTTCTGATTACTTATTTACCACAATTAGAATCTAGTTCCCTCCAAGTGAAACCAGAAATACGGGTTTTCAGGAACGCTTATGTCAGGCATCACCCTTAACCTTTGGCAACTACAATGAATTTGCTTCATACGGAGAGAACTGAGTCATGTATATTGCTCAGAACCCTGTTGAATAACTTACCACAAACTAAAATGAAGACTATCTTGCGTGCATTGTGTGTGGGACTTGGAGCTTCTGAGTCTTTTCACAGTAACAATGGGTGGAATAAGTTTGTTTTTCTTTCTACAGAGAAAAACATATAACATGTGAATAGTTGTGTATAGAATAGTTATGTATAGAATAGTTGTGTATAAAATAGTTGTGTAAAAAAAAGGGCTCATTTCTACACTATGTAAGCAGCAGAGATCTCTCAGAGCAACAGAGTAGCACTAGTTTATGTTTTTAAAAGTCTGTCTGTATGTTTGAAAGTGAGTGTCTGTAGCAACACACTCTAAGTTTCGCTGTATTTTCCCTATTTTGAGATCAACACTGTGATTTTTCTTTGAATAACCATTACAGTGTGAAATAGTTTTGGAAAATAACAGATCCCATTTTGCTCTTGGCTTTTGGATAATGTTTTCCTAGTGTTCTTGTCAGCAGATATAGCTGACTGGTTGGTGTTTTTCCAGAAACACTAAATTTAACTTGAGAGAGTTTTACTGGTGAGATGGCAGAATATAAGAGGAGATATGAGAAGAGGAATAGAAACAAAAAGAGAAAGAGAATTAAATTATACTTCTCCATCTATTTTCTAAACAAAATATTATAGTTTCATTTAAAAAAGTACTCAATTTGCATAATTTTAAAATTTAAAGGTTTTTTTCTGTCTATTTTCAAATGGAGGTTCCAACAAAATATAGCCCTTTCTTTTCTTTTAATTTTGTTCTGGAATGATTACGTTATCTAAACACAAGATAAAACCAAGCAATACTCTTCACTTTATTTCAGGGCATATCTTGATTTCATACAAAGCTAAAATGAAGGACTCCTGAGAAACCTCTCTGCTTCTTTCTTCCAGGAGAAAGGAGATATTTTTCCTTTCTCTCGTCCCATACTTATTTGATAATGAATGTGTTCACTAGAACACAAGTGATACGTTCATCCACGTAAAAGGGGACTTTTAGCTAAAACGAGGTAATTTAAACCTTTGTTTCTAATATATTATAGTCACTATCTCACTGGAATTTACAATGTGCATAGATGCTTCCACAGTCATATGGAAAACATAGCACTTTAATAAACAGAGGCAATATTTTGGGGACTGAATGTCTATGAGCCTACCACCAAAATTAGGGAGATCTTTTGCTATCATTTCTTTGCAGCAAGATGGGAATTTGTAGGTTATTGCCAGAAAAAAGTCTTTATACTACTAGACTGAAGGAGTGGATTCACCACACTTTCATTGTGTAGTGCTTTTGAAAACAGATGGTTTCAGTTTCACTAATCTCTGACAACTTGACTATGACACTGAACAGCTTACTCCACACAATCCTAATGGCTGCAAGGTAACTGTAGCAAATGTAAAACTCCCACCTACCCTGGCAGACTGACCTTGTGTGTGTCTGAGACCCAAAAGGAGCCCAGGGTTCCACTAACAAATCACTGGGGCAGACATGAAGAAACTGATGATTACTGTCTCGTGTGAAGAGGGCAACAGATGTGTCAAAAAGGACTCTAAAGTCTGTTTTGGTCCAAGAAATATCTTTGTGTTGCACCATTGTTTTTTGTAAGAAATAATAAACTGTGCCCTAAATAAAGCGTTTGTCAGGGCTTCAGAGGCTTTTACAGTAAAGTAACTGTGTGGGATTGTTTAGATAAGGGAAAATTCAACAGTAAGTTGGTTTAAACCCACCACAGTGGCAGGCATTTCCTCTTCCAGTCTAAAACAAATTTACTGTCTTTTAAACGTAAACACCAAGATGACTTGTGCATTAGTCTAAAAATCTGTGACACATTGCATGTAAACCTTTCCCACAAGGACTTTGGTGGGCCATGACCATACTGTCACCTGATTGTGTTGTAAGGGATTACACATAATACTACATTCATTTTTCAGTAGTTGATAATGGCAGCTGACCGTGCTGCAAACATGGAAATTGATTTGCTCGGAGTCTGCTGCAGGATGACAAACCATTGCACCTTTGGCTACTTTGCACTCAGTAGTGACTGGAAGTGACTATTTCTCCTGTAGGAATAGTATTACAAGGCCAAGTGCACGAGCTGTGTAATTTAGCATAGCTCACCCAATACTGGGTTCACTGCACAATAGGAACAAAAGATAATAAACCAGTAACCAATTGCAATCTCATAGGTTAATTTGCGGAAATACCCATAAATTAATCTCATTTTGTGAGTCCCCGCTTTGCTATTGTGTAATTGATTTTAACATTTGTATTCATTCTCCACAATATTAGTCATCTGCATGCTGTATTATTTAATCTGCTCTGAAGTTCTTCTATACGAGAAAACAAAGAGTAGGTGAAAGTGATATTATTTTTTGTGATGTTTTAGTTACACAAGTTCAATTTAAGAGACTAAAGTCAATCATCAGCGTTTGTTCTCTGCTGTATTTTTGCACCTGGATAAGGGTTTCATTGCATTTAAAGCTTGTTCTGAAACAACTTGCATTTGGAGTCAATGAAAGGCTACCACTGTCTTTAACGCCCTTGCTTTGGGATTTGGGGTGTGAAATACAGCCATATAATCACCTCTTTAAAAAAACCCCAGACTTAAAATGTGTTCCCGAGACCCTATTTCTGCTGCACAGAGTCTTTCAAATAGCATTGTAAAATCTTGCATCAATGCTAGTAATACCTGTGTACATTTGTACTGATACTCTGACATAATATACTTTAAAAGTAGCAATAACTCTGCTGTTCATAACCAAAGAACAAAGTAGAAATCGTGAGATAGCCTTAATGTTAACATAGTACAGACAACACAAATAACAGGAATTAACACTATGGGAAACTCAAATAGACAAGAAAATTTTCAATCATACATTCACTTAAACCATTACAGCTTCCAAAAGCACTCAATTGATTTTCTTGAGAAAATCATTCCAGAGACATTATTTTCTTTTTTCACAGAGAAACTCCCCTCAGTACAGAAATAATACAGAAACCCTGAGAAGCAAAAAGCCCCCCCCGTGCCTGCCCAAGACACTGGTGGCAGAGCAGATATCTTCATCCATTCGTGCAGAGCTCTCTCTTGGACATTCACTTGGGTTCACACCTCCTCAGACTATTGCCAGCAGCGTGCTGGACTTGTGTCCTCTGTCAGGTCAACTTTCACTGGAGGACAACCAGGACACTCTGTCCCCAGAGGGACTCAGAAAGGAACTGTGCAGTCTGGCATCCTCAGGTGACTCTAAGCCAAAGGACAGAATTGTTCTGTCATGGGGGGACAAATTTTTTAAATAAAGAGTCTCCCAACTTTCAGACTAACCTTTTCAGGGTGACAGATGGGAAGGGTGAGACACTAAAGATACCTTTGACTTCCAGAAGTAAAGCTGGAGCACATCAAACTCCATATCAGTGAGTGTATTATCAGACCGAGACCCTCACAGAGGATTTCTTTTGCAAGAGATCACAACACTGTGTCAGAAACGTATATCAGCATCACAGGAAGTTTCTGTGTGAGTTTTCAAGCATTTTAGCTCTGTAATAAGAACAAGGTCTCACTTTCTCTTATCTTTCCTTGCATGTATTCAGAAAACTAATAATTATCTAGTTATTTTAATCAAGCTGTTATTCTGGAATAATATCCTGAACTCCCAGGTTTACATCCCTATCAATTGTATAGCCTGAGTTTGCCTGTCATTTCCTGATAGCTCATCAGCTAGTGTGATTGAGTTTATTTCTGGTTATTGTCTTTGTTAGCAGTAACTTGTCAGGTTTGTTGTCTGCGTGTTTGTCTCCCTCCCTTACCTTGTTGGCACGGTCCTCAGATAATCCTGAAAAAAAAAATATTCCCACATTCGGCATACCCTTCTCTGTCAGTGCAATGGAGCAGCTCCTCTTCATCACCACCACCCTCCTCACGGGCCCCTCAGGTTTGTCTGTAGGTTCTTGGGTATGGCTCCCTTCAATACACACCCTTAAAGGAGCAAAGACTCCTTCAATATTCCCTTACAGAGACTTCCACTAACTGAAAAGATCAGTAATTTCAAAAGGAAAATTGAGGTTGGTGAGTTCTCAACATTTCTGAAATTCATGGTACATATTCATTCCCACGTGAGTCTTAGATTTCTTTTGTTCTCTTCTTTTGCAGTGAGGTTTAAAAAGCTGTGCTGCAAAATTTTTTGTGCTATAAATACAGAAAAAAAAATATTGTTAATTAAACTAGAAATATATCTAATTTAGTGAGAGAAAGCTAAGGAGAAATTCTTACCAACATTACTGCAGATAAATTTATAATGTAAAGTATTATGGAGTACTCTGCATAGCAGCAGTGAAATGTCAATTAGTGCAATCCTTTATGGAGCCATCACTTATCACTTAAATCACTGCTTTGTTTTTCCAGTTTTTATTGAACAAGATTAGTGTACCAGCATGAAAAAAAGTGTGTATTTCTATGTGGTTCAAATGATAGAGAAAAGGAATACTTTTTCATGGTCAACATTCTGTTTGATCTTCTGAAAAGCTATTTCCAGATGATTTCTAGGCCTGTCTGGAGAACTGAAAAGCACAAAGATGTAAATTTCCATTCTAATTTCATATAACACTCATGGTTTTCTTTACACAGATATGAGGTGAAAACATGAATGTCAACATTTAAGAAATTTGGGTGAAGGTTAAACTTATGTAAAGAAGTTTAATCTCTTATTTTTAAAGTTTTAACACATGAAGGGCCTTCAAATATATCCTGTATAGTATTGTTTAAGAATAACTGAAAATTGACTTTTCTTCTTACACAGAGTAGTAAATATGTAATAATATTTTGTTCTTTTTTAAAATATCACGTAATAAATTATATTCTTTCTCTGCTATGTATAACTTGCCTACATAGCTTGAAAAAGAACAAAACATTTTATTACAGAAAAGCATCTGAGTCTGATGAATCATATTTTCTCAATTAACCTGTTTTAAAATTAAAGTGCAGGTAAATTTTGTGTCGTCTGCTCTGCTGGAAGGCTGCAGACGGTATCATAATGTTTGCAAGATATAATGTTTGCAAGGTCTGCTATAGCCTCATGTTAGAACACAATGTCTGAGGATAATAACAGAACATATCCTGGGTTTAGCACTGCATCTTTGGTAGGGAGCCAAATTAATTGATGGGTAAATCTGTGAGGGTGAAGTGATTTTACATCGATGACTGCAACCTGGGTTGACTTAGAGGCATTAGTGTAGATGGGGCAGATATGTGTGAAGTGTAAAGGACCAGTTCCTGAATGGCATAGGGACTTGTGCAGTACTACTATTTCCTTTTGTGCCTATTTACTTTCAGTGTGTCTTTTTTTGTGTCACTCATGACTAAACAATCAACAATTTAGAAAAAAAAAAGCCAAATACTTGTTTAGAAATATGAAACTTTCTGCAGAGATGAGAGGGGTTTCTGTGGAGTTGTTTTTTGTCCTAATAGCTTGGTCTTTGCCCACTGACGAAAATAAAGAATTGTGCAGTGTCAACACCTATGGTTTTGCTAAACAAACTTGACAACAGGTCTGTAATTAGACATGGCAGTGATGTACCCTTGGCATTGCTTATACAACAGTTCCAGCCTTTGAAGCACAAAGGTAAGAGACCAAAGAAAGTAGATGGGTTTGTGCACTTTTCACAGAATCCTTTCTGAAAGTAATGGGGGTAGAGGGAGCCATTGGTTTGACCTTGTAGGGTATCTGTTATGTTTTTATGTCTTAATCTGTTCAGTACAGATAGAATCTCACACAAAGAAAGTCTTCTATAACCAACAGTGCTTTTCACATGTGACAAAATAATTCTTCACAGAGATACCTGACCTAGTTCATTTAAAATGAGCCCAGCTTTAGGACTTCTTAGCCTGGCTGAACTTCTGGTTACTATTTCTCAGTTCTAAACCTGCTCAGAGATCACTCAGCTCTGCACGGCTCTGTATTGTCCTGGGCATAGAGCCACCAAAGACAACTATTGAGGAAACATTGTACAACACCTGGAGAATGTTTTTGCCAACAACATTACTCAAACACAACTAATCTGTGCTAGCATGCAGAATGCTTATTCCTACTGAGTCTGAAAAAAACTCACCAAACAGGACTATTGAGTTGCTACGACCAGTATGTGGCCTTTTTTTTTTTTTTCTTTTCTCTAAAAGGCACTGTAAAGGCCACCTGGGTTTCACCAAGTCTTAGGGAAATCTAACTGGCTGTGTATGCAGATGTGTTTGAAGGATGTTGATTTTGGTGTTCACATGATTCATTGCCAGAGTTTTCATAATAGGGTAATGACAACTAGTAGATAATGATTAGAATATATAATGTTCACACCAATTTCAAACAAAGACAAGGTAGGATAAAATTTCTTAATTTCTCAGAATTTGAACAGATAGATAAAGTAGTTTATATTTAGAAAACCATGTTGCCAGAAAACAGGTAACCTTAATTAGACAAGTTTTCATGAAATGCTCATCTACGATGCCATAATTCCTTCCACTTTTCTGAGCAGAGACACATTTTCTGGACATGGATATATACAGGGATGTATGAATAGTATGGGTACTTGAAAAAATTTGACATTTCACAGTTAGGTAAACAATTTCCTTTTGTGTTCAGTATAGTCTTTGAATATTTAAGAAACAAGCAGAAATTAAGTCAAAGTTTGATATGTGCTTGAAGGCAGCACTGGAATGCTTAACCATAATTAAAGAAGTTAAGTTAATAAATCCATGGTCTTTTTGCAGTATTCCATCGTTTAAATTCAAGAAAGGCACTTCCAAGTCAAAAAACGTCAAAAGCATGATCTAGCTTTGCAATACACACCTCGTCTCACAGGGATGATTGCATGATCTTAAAAATATCAGTCTTATAAACTTTATGTTCTGTGCGTACACATGTATGCACACACAAAAAAACCCCATAGATAAAGTATACCAATTAAAAGAAAAGATGGAATTTCACATATGGCCTTTTCAATGTTTTATAGTAAATACATATTTTAGTGATAGAGAGTTTTTCTACCAAAAAATATAGAAGAACGACTCTTGTACTTAACAGATTCCAAGAATAAGCAAACAACCTGCTGGTACTTTGTGTAGTTGTGTTAGCAATGAACAATTTTTACAAGTTCATTTCAGTACAAAGGTTAGTGGTGATTCTGGTGGTGTCCTCAGGAGTTTGTACTGTGACAGAAAGAGGACCTAGGAGAGCAAGGGAGAGGGAGCACACAGAAACCACAGTGGATTACATTCAGTTTTATGAGGTATTCAGTAGAACCTAAGGTTTCACTTTTGAAAAGGCCTCTAGACATTTTGACGGTAAATACCACTTTGAAAAATGACCCACAAGAACCAATGAAACCCCAAAAGCCTCACTTTGCAGGAAGTCTAAAACAAGTCAGCCCAATGAAAGCTTTATTGTTCACATATAGTAACTGAGGTTCAGTCAATGTATGAAATAGTTAAAGCTGAGTCAGGTAACAGAAGGTGAAGGAATCATGGAGATTGACAAAAATAACCTACAAGACACTTCTGCTTTCAGAAGGTTGTTTAAAAAGCTCACTGTGGAATTGCCTGGTGAGGTTTCATTGATTAGATCTCGGGCTCAGTTTCCATCAGCTGGGAAATACTACATAAAATATAAGAGATAAGAAATGTTCTCAAAACTGACAAAAGTTCAAAGTAATTGCTATGATCTTCTTTGACCTAATCTACTAGGAATTTGTATGGATTTGCTTCCCTCAGCACAGCAGTCTTGTGTCAATAATGCTGGCATGAACACATGGAATGAATGATGGCCAATGGCACCCTGGCCTGTATCAGCAATAGTGTGGCCAGCAGGACCAGGGCAGTGATTTTCCCTCCGTACTTGTATTGGTAAGTCCTGTGTTCAGTTTTGGTCTCCCTCACTAAAAGACATTGAGGTGCTGGAGCATGTCCAGAGAAGGGCAATGGAGCTGGGAAAGGGTCTGGAGCACAAGGAGGAGGAGCTGAGGGAGATGGGGTTGTCTAGTCTAGAGGAAAAAGGGCTCAAAGGGGATCTCATTGCTCTCTATAACTACCTGGAAGGTTGTAGTGAGGTGGGGGCTGGTACCTTCCCAATAACAAATGACAGGAAGAGAGAAAAAGTTGCACTAAGGAAGAGGATTGGCTATTAAAAAATTTCTTCATTAAAAGGGTTGTCAAACATTGGAACAAGCTTGCAAGCTTCCTGGTGAACTGGTGGAATCACCAGGCCTGGAGGTATTCAAAAGGATGTGGCACTTGGGGACATGGTTTAGTAGCAAATACAGTGGTGCTGGGTTAACAATTGGACTAGATTATCTTAGAGGTATTTTTCAACCTCAATGATTCTATGATTTTATGGTTGTACGTTGACTTTCAATAAACAGCCAACAGGTCCATCAGAATGGCAGGCAAGAGCCCCCTAAACTCTATCTTTCCTCTAGCAAAAAAAAAGAATTTATGTCACTCCAGCAGTGAGATGTTTTCTTTTATTTTTCGTCATTGAAATTAACTGTACAGCTGGGCTATATTTTTCATCCAGAACAATTTGCACTATGTCATTTTCTTGTTTAGTTTAAACAACTGGCAGTAATAAAACAAGAGAAGGTGAATGTGTTACTATGGTTCCTGTTTGTAGTGCAGAATAACAGACACAGAAAAAGAGCAGAGAGACAGGAAGGTCACACTCTTTGCCAAGACAATCTATCTTTTAACTCAGATTTTGGTATTTGTCAAGTTGTTCTTTCCAATCATCCTTTGTTGGATGTGCAAATTAAATTATGTGATTTTATCTCCAGTAGCATCTTTTGTTTTCCTTTTTCTAAATGTTATGTGTCTAAACACAGAAAGAAGAGCATTCCAAATTCATGGGATGCAGCAGATACAACCTCAGTCAACTACCTTAGAAATGAAAAATCTGTCTGGCTCATAGTTTTGACTGCTACCTGTGACGCAGAGAGAAGAAAAGCACCAAGTGCTCTTACAGTTGCTAATTTATCATTAGCATAGTTTTTGTCTCCTTTTAGTCAGATATTACTTAAAATAACACTCTCATGGTACCAGATTTATTTCCTTGTGAAGAGAATGTTCACTATGTGACTATGGTTTGCCAGATGAACGCTTCCACTCCCCAGCTGCCTTGTCCCACCTACCCCAGGTGGGGCCAGGAGAACACACCTCTCTCCAGAGACACTACACACAATTCCTTCACCTGACAGGTTGTTTCTGGTATAAGAAGTACTGCAGGTGCCAGAAGAGCTCAGCAATGAGAAGATGCTTTACTGGTAAATATAAAAATGAAGGGCCTTGTTTCTTCAGTCTGTCCAAAACAGATTTCATGGTAGCAGGTGTGCACTTTTTGGATGTATTTCATCTTGTGCAGCACGTTTGGACTGAAATGCTGCTGCAGACAGAACCCAAGCCATGGATTTACCTTTTTTTTCCTCTATTCACACAGATTGTTACTAATTTCATCCAAGTCATCTGCCTAGGAAGGGATTGCTCAAGCCAAAGGAAGGAAGCAAAATGACCTTTTTTTAACAAGAAATCATGCACAAATAAGAAGTGTTTGACTTTTGACATAATTTAGTTCTCTTGTATAAATATACTAGCAAAATATAATATAAAAAATTCTCCCTTCAATTTTGGCATACAATTTCTACCAATAACCTTTGGTCTGAGGATAGCAACACACTAAATAAATCTCATTCTTTCTTAGTTCTGGTAGCCAAGGACACATGAAAATTTCCTTTGTTATGAATACTGTTTACTTTTTGTTTTCCCCAGACAAGATGTTGCAAATACTTTGTGCACTTTCCCCCAGATATTGATCCACCGTATTCAGCTCTACTTCAGTCATATCGGACAGTCAGAAACACCCAGGAAAAAAAATTGTCATCTAAACAAGTTTCTCACTTTCCTTCTTGCTTTACTTCATTCTCTTTTTTACCATGGAAAAGTAAAAAAAAAGCATGCCTTTCTCCCTGATAAAAATTCACAGACACTTCAGCAAGGAGACAAACTGGTCTGCTGCAGCACTGGCTGAGAACAAGCAATGACCCAGCATTATTCTCTGCCAGAACTGACAACACAGATCCAGATAGTCCATCTGATCTCTAACTGTCTCTATAATAAAGACCGTGTCAATATGCTGATAAAAGAGGGCCAGATATATTTGCTTGTTAATACTCTTGAAGGTCACAGGCAAAACTGAAATGATAAGCAAAAGAAATTTGGCTACTCTGCAAGCAGCTTTCAAGCATCTATTGGCTAAACTTGCAGAGTGGCCCTGTCATCTGTCACTGTAGAACCTTTCATGCCCCTCTATTCCTTTGTTTCAGTGACTTTATGAAGTAGCCATGCATGCATATGAATGCAATTTTTAAAATAGTTTCTACACAAACATGCTGCAATCAGCTGCTAAAGAATGTGATCAGTTTGGTTTTCTTCCCAAGCTTCCTAAGAGTCACACCATGAATCAAGTCTGTTTCTCAGAACAGAATAGCCAGTGTTTCTTTGTCTAATAAGATGGAGATGCAATCCAGAAATAAAATTCCTGTTGTCTCTGCAGACGAACAGAAGCTGGCTGGTGCTACAAAATGTGCATTCAATTAAGTCAAAGACTGTTGATCAACCGTGCCTGGCAAACATTGCAAGCATAAAAAACACACTGCAAATATATGGTAAATGTGCATTTTGGCAGGTGAACACGAGATTGTAAGTCTTCCATTCATTCTCAGGTCTGTGCTGGGACTATAAAGGACTGCCATACAGGATGCAAGGATGCATTAGAAACTTTGCCTATTTCCACAAATGTCAACATCATGGTCATGAAAAATTGGCCAACACCAAAGGGAATTAAAATCAAAACAGGTGAGAGAACATAAACTTAGGCTGGGGCAGCGAGTATGATTTATGCTTTGAATTTTCATTAAAGAGACACTAGAACAACCTTTTTTTCTAATTGTAATCTTTAGGGAAAGCAAAGGGTAGTTCTTTAAACCATCATTACTCTTGTTCTTACTTTTTCACTAGGATAACAGAGGTGTGAACTACACAGGGTGGGTGAAAGGGAATTCTTGGAGGAAATTGTGGCAAGGGACCTTCCAATTTGATACAAGGCAATAAGAATCCGAACCGTGAGGATGAACAGCTCAACTGGAAATGCCCAACCAGGCAGAGAGGTATAGCTTTATTTTGGCTATGTTCGAGTTGGGATGGCTCTTCAAATGTCCTGTGGAGGTCCTTTCTAACCTCGGTTAGTCTATTGTTATATGTGTGTGTGCTGACAACAGACACTCATATATATATATACGAAGGTCACTAAAGCCAAGTGACTTAGAGAGAAATCTGAGAAAAGAAGACATGTTTAGCTAGATTAGGCTTGCTGTGAAATTAGAAGCTCATTTTGGAAAAATTACTTCATCTGAGAGCTGGAAAAACTCTCAATTTTTTCCTCTCCAGGGTTCTAACAATCTATAGAGAAAAATGTTTTCTTATAACTTAGTCTTTACTATAAAGGGAGAAAAGTATATAAAAAAAAGTAAAAAACAATAAAATTGATTCAGTAACAAGTAAAAAACCAGAGGTTACACAACAATGCGCTTTGGCAAACTTAACTTTGTATTTGAAGCTCCAGATATAGGAAGATAAGGACCTTAGGAGCTGAGATATTGCTATATAACTGAGAAAAATTACTTTCAAACTATTAAGATGAAGAAATCTGATGATTTCTAATAAAACTAGCTCTTGAAAGAGAGCAAAGGCCAAGCTGAGCAGAATTAGAGCCTACCACCATTTATCTAGTGATTCAGAAAATGCCTTCTCTGCAGATTAATTTCTCCAGTTGGAAAAATTTTTTTGAACATGACCATCGAAAATGTTGTCTGCCTGAATACAGAAGTAGAAACAGCTGGTCAGACTCTGGAATTTAAGGTGTTCAGGTTAGAGATTAATCTTAGAGTTGCCCTAAAATGCCTCTAGCACAAATCCTAGAGCTGATAAAAGACTGGCATAATCATATCTAAGCCAATTTTCCTAGCCCATGGCAGTACAGTGGGCAGATCAGGTCAGAGATGATGTTTCAGGTCCAAATGAGATTTAACTGAAAAGCTGCATCATTATCCCTCTAAAGTCAACATTAATTCTGAGACTAATAATGAATGTCGCTTAAGCTGTTTCTTTACACAGTGATCATTTTTGCCAAAACATACCTCTGGAACTGCAGTCAGACCTGTTCCAGCAAACATTGCCTCTGACTGCAACACACAGAAGTAACTGTGCGGCCCAAGCTGATTCAAATCTCACTCATCATCACTAGGGAGCCACGTAACTGATTCTGTGTGATTCCTGATCTATTTCAGAATATTTAATAAGATCTGGCATGCTTCGAAGGGGCAGAAGAACATGGGATGGATAATTAAACTCTGTGAAAGTTTAACAACTTAATTTGTACTCTGTTGCTATATCCACTTTTGCCCTTTGCAATACTTGCTCCCATTAAGTTTGTCCTGAGAGTAGAGATATGTCTCCAGAGAAGATGCACATAGTCTAGAAGAAACCATGAGAAACTTATATGCTAGAGACTAATACATCATTTGGAAGAAGATGAAAAGGTGTAAAGGTAGCTTGCTTTAACTGATTAACTGCTAACTTTGCAGCTGGTTAAGCTGAACACTATTCAGGGCAAGGGTCATATATTTTCACTCTCTGGGTAGCGTCTGATACACACTTACTGCTACATTAAAAAAAAATAAGGAACCATCACAGCAGTAACCAGCTTGATCTTCTCAGATGATTTTTGAACAACTGATTAGGGTATATCACAGAAGGAAATTATTTTAAACAAAATAAAACCCCTCCACACTCTGCCTTTTGTAATTTATTTTCCTGTGACCAGGTATCTTTTCCTTGCACATGCCAACTAGTGCTACTACCTCTAGGACCACCAGAGGTTGAGAGGTAGGGTACTACCCAGCAAGAGAAAAGGCTGTGACCTCCTATCCCAAACCCATTTAACATAACAGAAAGGAGTCTCGTTTCACATTCCATGGGTTACTCACGGCTCAGCTTCGATGCTCTGGTCAGCAGCGACGTAGTTGGCAGGGATGTAGCCCGTGAGCTTGCGGCCAGGACAGACCGACCCCGCTGGCAGGAGGAGCCTGGCGTACCACCATCCCTCATGGGATGCATTCAGCACTTCCAGCTTATCCCCAGCTCGGAAGCTCAAGTCCTCCTCAGTGCGAGCGTCGTAGTCAAACAGTGCCACAAAATTGCAAATGTTTGCTAGATCCTGGCCAGGCAGTGGAGGTAAAGGTTTCTCTTTTATCTTACTCTCTAGGTCCTTCTGTCCTGCTTGGAGGTCAGGTTTTACCACAGCAAGATTGGCAAAGACTTGGCCTCCTTTGTCTTCCTGCTCACCATTTCTCCCAAAGAATAAGCAGGGAAGGTAAGGCTCCAAACAGGGACAGTGCTTCTGGAAAAAGTTTCCCATCCTGATTCTTTGTTCCCTCCTCTGCTTTTGCTTTTCCTGGTTGCAAGACCCTTAGACCAATTTTTGCACCATCCACATCTTAGCTTTTTGCAGATTTCTTCTCCTCTGGCATAAAATGAAACAGCTCTTGGCACAACTGGAAGCTCCTCTCTGGGTCCCACGGAGAGCTCATTACAAACAGCTCCCAGTTAGGGAGTGAAACCTGAGCATTGAAGTGCCAGCACACGGGTGGAGGGAATTTCTCACTTCCTCTTCAGAACAAGAAAGCAGCACAACAGCTGTGCTGGGCTGAGCTCTGAGAACAACAGGAAAGTGTGGAGCCCCTTCTGTTACAGCAAAACACTATTAGTCAGAACATGTAAATTAGAGAGGCTTTTCAATTCCTTCTGCTGGGGATGGGTGTTTTCTTATCTCAGATGTGGTCTGGTCATACGATCAGAGGTAAATGTCTGTCTTGGCAATGATTAACCAAACTGATCTGCCTGCTTCCTCAGCTGTCTGACGTGGTCAGCTTGAGTGAATATTTCTTTTTGTTTCCTGGTTTGCACTGGTTTCGGTTCGCAGTGGGGAGCCTTTGCTCACCTGAGATTGGCAGACGCCCTCACTGGGAATGCACCCGTGGCTCCCGCCCTCACTCACACCTGGGCACATTCCCTGCCAAATACCCGCCCCTCAAACCAACCCTCTGGCTTCTTTTTATTCAGCTGGGATGGGCTCTTTTTACAAGGAAAACTAAATATATGTGGCTTACAGTACATTTTAATATAGTGCATTCCTTATTCTGCATTTTAAAGAAACCAAGGCACTAGCCAAAAAGCATTTCTCTAGGTGTCTGGCTAATCAGATTAAGCCTATATAAAAATAATGGCTGTTTTCCAGTCACCATGTAAACGACATTGCATTGACCAGTATATTCTCACTTCCAAAGCATCTCTAACCCAACATACAGACCAAGCATGGGGGTCTGGATAGCGATGTGGCAAAGCAGGCTGAAGAGTTGGCTGACGTATTGCAGTGGTGCAACCCAAGCTTTGTGACTCCTGGAAATCACCACAGCCTGGGGGACATGAAATGCTTGGAGCAGGAGCAGGAAGCACAGGAGATACAGAGATAGCCTGTCTGCACATAGTGGTGGCATTTCAGCAAGAGACAAACTCTTGCAGATCAATTTATTGAGATCAATCAAAACTCACATATGGACCTATAACTTCCTGGTGATTAAAAAACATGTGTCCCATATTTTTCTTTTCATTTTTATATTTTTTTGATCAGGAATATGCTGCTGTTTTCCCAAACCAGTTACACATCTCGCAGTTCCATTTAGAGTTGCTGACTTCTATGGTTTTACCTTTACTAGAAAGAAAATAACTAAATAACAGAAACCAAAGTCATTTGCCTTCAGCATGTCTCTCATTCATTTGAATGAGGAGATCAGTGGCAGAGGCAGAGGGCTACTGATGAACTAGGGACTGTGGGATGACTAAAAGATATCTCCACTGAAAGTGATAGTATTAATATTGGATGTGTCTCCACTGAAGAGGAATGGGGAACTGCTTACACACACTTCTGCCATGCTGCAAAAGAAATTAGATAAAGGAGGAAGTACCATACACATTAAGTCATCACTAAACCTCATCATCTTTTGGGTCTGATAAAAAAAAGGTATGCTGATTTTGCAGACTATGATAATCGTATTTAGTTTCTGAAGTACCACTGGAGATGAGCCAGCAACTATTAATCACATAATAGTAAGAACACAGATATCCAAGAGATATTTACTTTTCCTAGGTATGAATAACAATATCCAAAGGAAGGAAAAACCTGTATTGATAAAGAAACTATCTTCATTAGTCTTGTTTAAAGAATTGTCTACATTAACTGAAAGCAGAGAATATTAGAAACTACTAGTTAGTAATCTGGTAGTTTTCAGTTTGCATATTTGATTGACTTTTCCTGTAATATTTTGTGGTTCTGGCAACTTGGGCATTGATTTGGCAAAGACTTGCAAACATATTTACTGCCCAGAATAGTTTCATCATGAAAACAAAGCTATTTGCATTATACAGAATCAATCTGTACAATGCACAACTCTTTTCAGGATCAAGTCCCACCTTTACACTCAGGAACCAATATACAAACACATTGGAAATCACACTGCATGCACTGAGACCACTCAGGTAAGTATTTATAACTGTAGCTACAACAGGGCTTAAGCCTACAAATATTTGTGTATATGACTACCTTATCTCAAAGAGCGCCAGGCACTAAATTCCTCTTCTCTCTCAATTTGTGCCCCTGCTTGGCTGTACACGAACCAAAAAACTTTTGCCTGAAATGATTAATAACTATAAACCAGATTATTTTAATTCTGATCTTCAGGACCGGATCTATGTATTAAACAAGTAGACTTTAACAAATAGCCATTAAATTAATTAATCAGATTTAAAAGTCTTATCAAAAAGAGAGAAGATTGGAGTTGCTGAGAACCACTGAGCAGATTTCCTACCCCATGTGGGACAGGACAGTAAGTGAGCTGTGGTGGCCACACTGAAGCAGTTTCTGCAAGGGTCTTTGTTTCCATCCTGGTGACTTTATTGAGGATTCACTGCATTTCTGAAAATAAAAAGCACTCTAAATGGTTTAGAGCCTGTATAATTTTATCACAGGAAAGAAAAGAAAATTAGCATGTAATAAAAATGTTCTTGCTGGTTTTACTGAAAAAAATAAAAACTGATAAATCCCATAATCCCGATTTTCATATTCACAGTTTGGAACAAATGAAGATAATCATGTATATTCAGGGACTTTTCAATATAAACTGTTGTCCAAGTCCTCTGCATTCATATTACATGTAATTTAATAGAATAATCTTTGCATTACCCGTTCCTTGGCTAAACTTATTTCTTTTGTCTTGCATCCCACTATATTTTCCTTTTTTTGCAAAAGGAGGCCAAACAGTTCTGCCTTGCTTATTGGCCTTCTGTATCTTTATTTAATTTGTTTTGAGGTCTGAATATCAGAGCAGAAATTGTTCAAAAAAATAAGCTACTGGAAGTAAAGTGACTGTAAAAGACTTAATCAGAGATATAGATGAATTTTATTAGCAAAAGTGCTTTAAGAAGGATACAAGGGTCTCACCTCATTCTTACAGTCAGCACTAGCTAGTGAGAAAGATGAATTTATTATAACCAGAATGGCACATTTACAGTATGAATACTGAAATTTAGTATTCTGGTCCCTATATTATAAAAAAACCACCAAACACTGATATTGCAAGTAATTTCTTAAAGTATGCAACACCTTGAAACAAAGATTGATCGTATAAAAGCTGTGTCTGACAGGACTATATAAACTTAGATCTTAGAAAAGAGAGCAAATCTATTCAATCAAGCAGTACTTTCCCCCTTCAAACGAGGTAATTTCCCATTGCTTTTAATGTATATTTCCTTGTTCCATAAAGAAGAGTGCACACTAATGCTATAGGTTTGAGGATGACAGATATCTGAAGTTACTTTTCATATTCTATATGTTGCCTGTAAAGTCCAGTATAAGTAAGACTCTTGCAAGGAGCCTTAGACCTGCTTAAAGGATTAATTTGAAGTTCTCTAAATCCATTAAATCAAATTCTAATTAACTTAGAGTCAATATCCCTTAGGCCTTGTTTATTCTACAAAACAATCATGTTTAAACATGGTGGTGAAACATATTTCTCTGAGCTGACTGAATGGACAGAAAAATAATGTGTTAATATTACATCCTTTAGTAAACTTAGTACAAAACTAATCTGCAACACTGACATTAATTGAAGTGATCTTGGAATCAGGTCCTGCTCTGCATGAATTAAGGTATCAGACTGAGTTGTATTAAATAAGTACAGATAAGATTTGAATCCATAATTTTTCAAAACTCTTGTTTTGATGTAAGTTCTATTTGTGTTCCATGCTTTCAAAAATTACTTTGCATGAGTTTGCATTACAGATATTTCCTGCGATTATTGGTTTGTATGTGCTCTGTACGGAACTATTGGCATAAAGACATAAAAACTTGGAGTTTCAGAAAATATGAACTCTCCTTCAACACATAAATATGCTGGTCCATATTTCAGAGACAAGAAGTGAACATCACTGAGACTCAGTCTTCAGTACTGATGATACATGGTGTCTGAAACAATTCCCCTATGTCATGCAGAGAAGAATTGTAGTCTGAACAGTGCTCTGCTGGGGAAAAAGGAATATTCCAAGGCAATATCCATCAACAGTTTCGATAAGAAATATGAGTAAATTGAAATTGGAAATTGAAAAAGAGAGTGGTTTTTCTTAATGAGATCACAACAGAAACAAACATTGTCCTTCATAATTGTGTTGAATTCCATAAAAGGAAAAAATTCCATGTAGGGAAATGAGAAATTAAGGTATAAAATACAATAACTTTAATTAGATAATCTATGATGCCAGTAGCATCACTTTCTATACTGTATACTCTTTTTCAGGCCAGAAGCTATACTGCTGCATTTAATATATGCTAGTTTAAATATTTGACATGATATACCTTGCTTAGAAAAACTTCTTAATGCATTATGATAAAGCAAGTCAAATCTCTCAGCAAAGTAAAATATTCAGAAAATGTGATCTTTAAAGATCACATTTGGTTTTCTGCTAAATTAGCAGAAAACCAAAAGCATACTGCTTTGAATCTGTTCTTGGGAAATAATTTAAATGACTAACCATTTTAAAGTCATGTAGTTTTTTTAAGGTAACAAACTGAAATAAAGCACAGTGATTTTTTTTATTACAGCTGTCTTTTCAGCTATATTTCTTGCCATTTGCACATTAAAATGGAACACATTACTACCACTCTGTAGCTTTTTTATATTCCTTTTAATCAGCACTTCCATTTTGTTTCTCTAATTTGCAAATTGCCATGTTTTTCAGTGCAAATAAATTATGTGCGTAATTTTACTCTTGACAAAATTGTTTACTCTTATTGATTAATCACTTTCCTGGTTTTGTCTATTATCTTAGACCATAAATCCATGAAGATGTAGAGTTATATTTGATTCACATTTTCCAACTTGAAATCTTTTTGCATTTGTAATGAGAAAACTCTGGCTATTTATTTCCATAAGGCTGATCCAGTAATCCATCTCTACCCTAGAAAACATTAAAAGTATACTTTCAAGCCCTTTGGTGATGAGGGCTGCTTATTTATTAGTCAAATTTGGGCCTGAAACATGCTACATCTGACAACAAATTAACAGAGAGGATTAAGATTCTGTCAAGGATTGACAGAATAGAGACTTTCTCTATTTGTTCAAACAAACAGATCCCACTTTGCTCAAATTTAATGTGAGTTTTGCCATTATCTGCAATGGGACCAGACCTCAACCATTATTTTTCATTTCATTGCACATTATTCTAAATGATATACAGCCCACAGTGTTAAAAATTGTAACTTAATTTGCTTTCTATGAAGCAGCCTCTCTGAATAAAACCAGAGAGCTGTAGCTCTCTAAGGCATAAAAAATACTTCTAATCAAATCTATCTCTGTGTGGGAAAAAATAAGGAAAGTGGATGACAAAGAATTATCAGCAAACATGACTTTGCCATTCTTTTAAGAAAATGTACTGCAAACCTGACCCTGTTATGAATAGTTTTTAAATTTAGAACGTGTATATATTTATGAAGATTTTATGATGGGTCAAGATCATTTCTCACATAACTCTATCAAAGTCTGCATGCTATGACATAGATGACTTGTGAACATGATTTACCATTTTTATCTTAAGTTGGAATTGCATCAAAAGAAGCAGAGAAGTCCAAAGAGAGATGGATGGAAAGGAGTAGTGTATCAAAGTACTGTACTCATTGTTTCACCTGCAAATGAAAGTGCTCAGGTTTTTTTTTTCCAAAAATAAAACCAGCACTCTCTCTTGACTTTCACTGTACCTCAAAAAGGCAGCATTTCACAGGGAGCTGAAATTTGCTATTAGAATATATTGACATACCATATAAAGGAACACATCTTACTAATTACTTTAGATTACTGAAATATGATATGCAAAACCAGTAGAAAAACACTAGCTGTTAATTTTAGAATAGAATAGAACAGTTCAACTGGGGGTGACCTGCAATGATCACCTGCCTGACCACTTCAGGACTGACCAAAAGTTAAAGCATGTTATAAAGGGCATTTCCCAAACACTTCTTAAACACTGACAGGCTTGGGGTGCCAACTACCTCTCCAGGAAGACCATTGCAGTGTTTGACCACCACCTCAGTAAAGAAATGCTTCTTAACATTCAGCTGAAGCCTCCCCTGCTGCAACTTTGAATTTCTACACACCTTGTTATTGGATCTCAGGGACAAGAGATCAGCACCTCCCTCTCTACTCCATCTTATTTTTATTGTTCCTGCTAGATAGAGCATATTTAAACAAACCTCATTTCCACGAATTGTGCATCCACTAGGGTTTTATATATCTAAAATCCCTCTATAGGAAAAGGACTGGTTCTATAATCAATTTCTATAACTATATTAATCCTGTGCATGATCCACCCACCTTCCTGACTAGGTGTCCCTCTCTCCTTGTATATTTCTAAATAATTTTCTACCTCCTGTTTTCTTTCTGCTGTATCTGTCCTTCACAGTGAGGTGCCATACAAAGAACATTACCCAAAATGTAAGACACTCCTTAAAAGCCAGAGGAAAGGGAATTGAAAGTGCCCCACAGCAACCTCAGGATGTGCACTTATATATTTTCCCTATGAAAATGAAAGGATAGGCAGAAATGAAGCTATAAAGCTGGGGTTTACTTCAAAATTATGTTGGGAAGTAGCAGCCAGGGTATGTGTTAAACTCTGGAAACTAAAATCTTAAACACCATAGTGTTGCCATGGCCAAGGGCACAACTGATTTAAAAAACATTATCTTACCTACTCATCTTCAGATATGCAGGTGTAATCTGAGGGTCAACAAATACCGATACTTAGATGATTAATTTCTATATTTGATCCAGTGTAAAAGGTCTTAAAATCACATTTGTCTTATTATGAAGTCAGTGACAAGTTACTCACTGGTTTAACTGAGAGTAGGATTGCCTTTTTACCCTTAGTTCATGTATCATTACTTTTTAATCAGTTTTTTACTTATATTTAGAATAGTTTTAATGTAAAAGTAAAGATGCAGTATATGAAGTTATTTCTTTACTGTGTTTCAGCATCAGTCTGACCTGTTTCTGTGTGTTCAAGATCCAAAGCTTTGCAAAGGAAATTGATGCAACTTGTCTTGCAAATATATATCTTCTTACTTTTCTTCCTTTCCTTTGTTTCTGTATTCTTCTCTCTCTCTGGAGATGTAGAAAATTTCTATATAGTTTCCTACCTCCTCTTTTCTTTCTGCTGCATGTCTTTCACAGCTATGCAATGAGATGCTGTACAAAGAACACTACCCAACATGAAAGACACGATCTTTATAAGGATAGGGAAAGGGGATAGGAAGCCAGCAGCTTTAGTTATACTCACTTTCAGTAAGGACTTCTGATACAGAATTCTGTTGTTGCAGACAAAATAATTCACTTTCTTTCTCTGAAAAAAAAAATCCCAAATTCATATTCTTTTGTCTTTGCTTCCACAGCTTTAAACCTTATCAGAATTGCCTCCCTCCCTGTCAAGGGCATGAAGGTAGCTAAATGCAGACATAGAGTTTTCCTAAGAACAGAAGAGGTTGCTCTGACCTGCTTCACAGACATACATAGAAACAGAGTACAGATATTTAAACAGTTATATCAGTATGATGGACTCTTCTTGATGCTTAGTATATATTCCTCTACATCACTGCTTTCTTTTCAAAATCCAGCATACTTTTTTTTTATCCTTCCATCAGACCACTACTAGACACCATCCAGAGGCAGAAGCAGAACAGTAAATATCAAATGCAATTTATATTCAAAATAAGGTCTTATATTTGAAATTTATAAACATTAATATTAGCTTTTTGTTATTGCAGCTCCAAGGAATGTCACTGTCATTATAATCAGCAATGAACACATACAGAAAAAAATACATATTGAATAGAAGATCAAACCCTCCTTTAGAAAGATGGCTTACAGTTAAAGAAAGAAAAAGCTGATCTCTCTACTCATCATAGCAATAGGATAAAATTTGATCTTGAAAATCCTAACATGGTAAGGATTGTAATTAGCTAAGTAACTTTTATGTTACTTTGAAAGCACAGATTTCTGTGTTACATTACAGTGGGTTAAATATTTCTATACTCAGTCCTAGTAGAACCAAAACTAGAGCAACGCGCCCAGTTTTTGATCCTGTATTCCAGAAAATTTGATAATGACCACCTGATAATGAAGGAGTGATGAATGAATATCATCCAGATTGAGAATCAAAGATAAGCAGGCTCAAAACCCCTCAGCCTTTAAGGAGGGACCTTAAATAATTAAGCAAAAGGAGTCTGTGGGAAAACAGAAGCAGCCTTCAAATAAATAGAAGTCTCGTGCATAATGATGTGGTTCTCACATCTTCTAGGAACAGGACACAACACAAGAAAAAAAGATGCATTACAGCACCAGAGACTTTGTTTTGAAATGAAGGGAGGGAGAAAACTCTGTGTTCTGCATGTAAGGACTATTAAACACTGGAAGAAATTGCCTCAGTGGCTCTTTTAAAGTGGTACTTTTAAAGAAGTAGACAATTGATTTTTAAGGATGTTTGTAGTCAGATTGATCCTGCCCCAGGGCAGAAGATGGCTGTCGTTAGGTCTTTCCTGGTTCTGTTATCTTCAAGTCTGCAGTTTTACAGTTGTGGCATTTCCCACTGGCTGTTCAATAGCTCCGTTCTTTTGTGTAGACTGTGTATTGAAATACATTAGACTTCTTTTTACACAATCACCAGCAAGCGTCAGGCTTGAAATGCAAGCTTGTAACCTACTCGGACAACTCAGAAATCTTCAGAATGTCTGAATTAGACATATTCCTGTTTTACTCATGAAGAAATTGAAGTCATAAGCAATTTATATTATCTGTCCATGAATATACCACAAATGAATGGGAAATGAGGACTGAGGACTGAGTAGTCCTCTGGATCTTATGCTTAACATTGCAAGTGTAAAATAACAGCAGGTCCAAAAGAACAAGAAAAAACCCCAAACATAGGAAAAATAAGGCAGTGTCCCATAGATCATAGAAACTGCACTGTTCTCTCACTATTAAATACAAAAAGGTCTCCTTTGGAAGCATATCTTCCCCAAAAGTCCATATTTCTAGTGCAATTTCTTTTGACTAAATGTAACATTCAACCAAGTCAAAAAGAAATATCTTTTAAAGTACCTTTAAACAACTATGCGGAGTTTTAAAATATATACTCACTAAGGGTCCAGCTATCAGTCTTTGTTATTAATCATTCTGACCAAAATATTGATTTTCATTTCCTTCTTTCATGTTGCGTGGGAACAGCCTGAAGTAGATTACAAGATCTGAGAAAGGTGATAAGGACAGTAGGAAGCCTTTTGAGAGACTCTGAGCACCTAGTGGATTACTGTCTGTTTAACCTTTTGATGAACTAATGGGTTTAGTTTTGGAAATCTTGTGTCTTTAGCAGCCTGAGTCTTACTTCTATGCTGGTGAGACAGAATGTAATGAATACCGTACTGAGGTGCCAGATGCAATCAGATGTCCTAATCCCAGCAGGACATTATAAATTTCATGTGTGTAATTCCACTGAAAAGTTGATGTGTCCATATTTTGTACCATATAAAAAGGCTCCTAAACAACCCAATAAACAGTAAAACTTCTGAAATCACTGGAATTTAATCAAATCTTAAATCCCGATCAATACTTAAAGATATTCTTACAGCTTCCTCTACATAGTAACAAGGTATCCTGTGTGCCACAGAGGGATGCCTTGAAGATTAGTTAGTATTTTGTTCAACTTTTAAAAGTCTACTAAAGAAATACTCAGTGTTAGAGACTGTTTTTCAAAGAAAATATATTCTTGACAGATTTCACTGTCTTGCAGAGACAAAGGTTATCCTTAAAATAACTTAGTGTTGATAGATCTATGTCTCTCAAAGTATCACTCTGTAATAAGTCATAGCCCTACTTCTGTATATCCTGAGCTTATTCCTCTTATGGTTCCTAAACAAACATGTTTCCTTCTTACTGCCCTAAACTCAAAATCAAGGAACCAAATCCATCGATCCTGTTTCAACGCATGAAGAATCCCATTGAAGCATCACAGGATGCTTCAGGATGGGGATGCTGGGCTATGAGGCAATCTTATACCTGTGCACTGAATAACTTCATTGGTTAAAAGCTAAATCAAGTGCAATCCTGAGGCTCATCTCTTAGCAGTGTGCTAAAATAAAATATATCAAAAAAAACCCCAAAACCCAGCAGTTTTCAGTATGACTAATGTTACTTAAGAAGTATTTTCATTTGTTTTTAAAAACAAACAGGAGAAAATCGAGAATGTTCTGACCTTACTTCTCCATGAGAAGGTGTTCCTTGTCTAAAATGAAAACGATCTGTAATTATACAAATTCTTATTTTCACATATCACTATTGCATACTCTTCCATAGCAATGAGGGCCCCTCCCTTTTTTTTAACTAAAAAGTCTTATAACCCTTGCCAAAATATACAAAAGGCTACAACTGCATAGTTGGGACAAAGTCAACTTACACAGTCTTAGGACAATACACACGAAGTTTAAGGAAAGTGAAACAGACTAAGGTGCAGACGATTCACAGCTAACTCAGAGGGATGCTCCAAAGTATTGTACTGCTGCCCCCTTAAGGACAAAGAAAGCGAGGAGCTGCAGTACTTGCCTTGCCCAGGCACCTGTGTCTTCTGTGTGACAGCCAGGATATATTTGAGGTATTTTGACACGGTTCTCATGCCTTTATGTATGTTACGGCACTCAGTTATGTTCCTTTTGTTCTCCACGGCATGTTAGTACACTCCTATGCTGCAAAACTACCCGGTGTTAGGAACCTGTTCTGCATGGAAAGCAGGTATGATGAGGCACGATGGAAACCAAAATGCTCCTTTCCATATTTCTAAAAGGCTTTGACACATCAAATCTCCCACTTCACACATGTTTCCTGCAGGTTGCTAAACGTGATGGCGCTGAGGGTGTGCAGAAGCCACTGCCCTCTCCTGCTGGCTCCATGGGTGTCTGTGCACCAGGGGTTGAGGGCTGGAGAGGGAATGTCCCTCCAGGCAGCCTTGCAGCCCCAGCTGGAGGGATCCTGCAGCTTCAGGTGTGCCACACTACAAGCAATTCTATCTCCTACACAGTGACCAGTTACAAATTTCCCCTACTAGGACAAGATTTGTGATTTTTCCAATTTGCCAATTACCACGTATTTATAACATAAAAGCAATTACTGTGATGCATAAATTAACCATGGGGAAACCTAAAATAAATTCAATTAGGACCTGATAGCCCAACAGTTCAACTTCAGTTGTGTGGACATCTCTGAGTGGCTCATGGTGCCATCAGACCTGAAGGACAGAGCTGAAAGAGTGCTGTTAACACATTAAGATAATTCAGTTTTTGCAGACAATTTTCATTAAAGGCAGCTCCTTTCTGAGAAAGTCCCCAGAATGGGATGTCAGTATATTTAAAGGATTCATCTGAAAGGGAGAAACTGAGAGACAAAATACTTTTAAGACAAAATAAAAAGATATAAAATGTGGGGTATATGTGCTGAAAGTAGACTGCCAAGACTTTCCTGTTACTAGGCTTGTGCTGCGAATACTGAAGATAAAGTGTTATTCTCTCATTTATCTTCTCTTTCCCCAGAACTGAAAACCAATTCTCTTCATCAGTATTTTCTCTATTTCTTGTTGCCAAACTTCTGATTTAATCTTCAGCTTCATGTATCTGAAATTTAACTTACTGGATCCCTCCGTGGGTGAAAATTGTTCCCTACACAAAGTGGTTTAAGGTAAGTATGATTAATACTTTTGTATTGTAAATTCTATGATAGCTTGTCATTGCTATCACTATAATTGTGCACCGTACACAAAATCTGGATGTTCAAGATTACATTCAGTTGACAGTGAATACGGTGACCAGAAGGTTGGACTAGACGATCTTCTAGCCCAAACTATGATTCTTCTATACCCATTCCATGATTCTAGCAATGAATACATAATTTTCAATATCTGTTCAGATGTTTCAATACTTCAGTGTGTTAAGTTGCTTTTTTGGTGAGTTTTTGTATAAAATGTTTTACTGGCATAGCAAGAAAAGTTATACCTTTTAAATGCCATAACCTAAATACTATTTTGGAAGCTACATTTTCAGGAAAAAAAAATAGTAACTGGAATAAGATAGCTGTACTGCTATAATCTGCAAGGCAGACAAACTTTACATGAGACTAGCATGAAACACCAACTATGGGTGAACATTTGGACCTTCTGAAGTCAATCAAAATTGTGGCCATCAACTTCATTGGGACAGGAATTTGTTCTGTATTTTCTGAAGTGAGCAGCTTTAGAAAGGTAAATTATCTTGTGCTCTTGAGTTCCCAGGCTGCTGCCTCATCTGGATAGTTATCATCCCTGTTGTGTGTGAGGTCCAGGATGTACCTTTTTGCATGCTCGGGTTTCACACATATTAATTTTTATGTATTTAGGCATATATGTATTTCTTTAACATATATCTAAAACACATGTATGTATCATTATGTATACATAATTTATGGTGTGTGTACATATATAATGTATGGTTTGTGTATAATATGCAATGTATATATGGTATGCATATATATACATACACAACATTTAAAAGTATATTAATGTCTATGGGACATACTGAGAATCTTTGAAAGAAGCTGCTGTACAGTGGGCTTTGGTAGAATTATGTAATCCATTTCTATCTTGCTCTGACACCTTAAATGCTCACCCTGTCCTACTACTAGCATTTCTGAATTTTATTCCTAATGTGTTTTCCTGTCTAGTCCACTTTCTAATCTGACACTGAACTGCTCTGTAGAATTTTAAATGCATGTGACAGGTCATGCTATTAAATTTCTCTCATCTGTGTCTACTTGAATACAGCAAACTGAATCTTAATATATTAAGTACATTGTATCTCTTTCAACTACTTGAATGTATTTTCAAAAGCATTTTGCTCTGTAATACCAAATTATCCTTGAGTCATCCTGCAAAAATCAAATCATAATTTGATATAATCAAAATTTCTGCTGCACACTGCTGCTATGGTTCTGAACTCCAACTTATCCACCTACGAAGCACAACACTTACAGCTGTGCACAGGTAGGCAACACTGGAAAAGAAGACTTTTCCAGTGTTCCAATTTAACAATTGTTCTCAATTCAAATACATTTGATATTATTCCATTTATATTTTTCATGTTTTGTGAATCAAAATATATTTATTCACAATATATTGAACTAGAATTTTTCATGTTTTGTGAATCAAAATATATTTATTCACAATATATTGAACTAGAATTTTTCATGTTTTGTGAATCAAAACAAAGTTTTGATGGTGTCACTGGTCTACTGAGAGAAAAGAACTGAAGAATAAGGAGGTCTTTCAAACAAGGCTGTCAAGCCCAGTTGTTTTAGCATCCTGAGTCCAGCCTTAGCTGGACATTATATTCAAGTTCAACCACAGAGAACAAGACTACCTCAATGCAACTCTCATCTGTGTGCTTTTCTCCAAATATAGTACTTTCTTTCAGACAGCATTTTCTTTCTAATTGTACTGCGGTATTATTTATTCAGCAGATACCTATCAAAAACTCATTTGTTTATGTATTCTGGACACAGATTGTACTGTTCTTAGTGTTATTCTTTTTTTGGGGGTTACCAAAACTTTCAATAAATTAAAAGGCAGCTAGTTACCTATGGAATTACCTATGGAATTACCTATGGAATTTTGGTTCACAGCATTGTGTGGTTTACTGTATACAGTATACCCTGCAGGGACTTTAATACATAGAATCATAAAATAGTTTGCATTGGAAGTGACCTTAGAGATCATCCGGTTCCAACCCTCCTGTCATGAACAGGGACACCTTCCACTAGACCAGGCTGCTCAGGGCCCCATCCAACCTGACCTTCAACACTTTATGGAATGGGGCAACCACAACTTCTTTGAGCAACCTTCTCCAGTGCCTCACCACCCCCATAGGAAAGAATTCTTCCTTTATTTGTAATCCAAGCCTACCCTCAGTTTAAAGCCCTTGTCCTATCACTACACGCCTTAGTAGAAAATCCCTCTCCAGCTTTTCTATAAGCTCCTTTAGGTACTGTAAGGCTGCTGTAAGGTCTCTCTGAAGCCTTCTCTTCTCCAGGCTGAACAACCCGGCTCTCTCAGCCTATCTCCATAGGAGAGGTGCTCCAGTCCTCTGATTATCTTCGTGACCCTTCCCAGGACTCGCTCCAGGAGGTGCACATTCTTCTTATGTTGGGAGCCCCAGAGCTGCGCACAGTGAGAGCAGAGTAGAGGGGCAGAATCACCTCCCTCGCCCTGCTGCCCACACTTCTTTTGCTGCATCGCAGGATACAATTGGCTTTCTGGGCTGCAAGTGCACATTGCCGGGTCATGCTGAGCTTCTCATCCACCAATACCCCCCAGGTCCTTCTCCTCAGGCGTGCTCTGTCCATTCTCTGCCCAGCCTGCCCTTGTGCTTGGGATTGCCCCGACCTAGGTGCAGGACCTTGCACTTGGCCTTGTTGAACATCACGAAGTTCGCACAGTCCCGCCTCTCAAGCTTGTCAAGGTCCCTCTGGATGACATCCCTTCCCTCCAGCGTGTCGACCGCACCACACAGCTTGGTATCATCGCAAACGTGCTGAGGGTGCATAATGAAGTCGTATGCAGTGTTAGTCTACTTACATATGCTAATTGTCCCCAGTAGGGCCCTTGCAGGGTGGCACTGGCTGTCCTGTCACTAATCAAGGCTGACTCCTGTTCCCCGCCTGCTCCCTGCTCACTAGGTCCCAGCAAACACCCCCCGATGACTCGCATTTGAGGTCTGTCAGAAGAGCAGGAGCCCTCCGTTCCCACGCGTGCTCTCAGGCACACAAAGCCTCGGCGGGAAGCGTGTTTTTCGAATTCGAGCGCTTGGACACGCCTCCGGCCATCGGCCCTGTGCCCGCCCCTCCATCCCCGGGCTGGCCATGGGGCTGTGCCGCAGGTGAGGGCGGCCCCGCCGGGGCGGGGCGGGCCGAGGGTGTCCCGCGGGCTCTGCTNGGGCAGCGAGCCCTGCGCCGGCTGTCTCAGACATCCACGGAAGATAAGAGAAACGCGAGTGCATCTCTCCCTAGGCGCTTCCTCAGCAGGCCTCTGCCCGAGCGAAGGGGATAGCAATGTCTCCTTCCTTGAAAATGGTGCTTCCTTCCTGGCCGTAGCGGCGCTGAGGAAGAGGTAGGGCCCCCCCTCCCCTCCAAATCCAGAGATGCGGCAGAGTGAGGAGTCCGCAGCACTTTGGACAGGAGACCTTTGCGAACTTTCTGGTGCTTACAATAAAACCCCGAGTTTAGAGGCACGCAGCACCTCTGATTTAGCCCTGTGTTCTCTCTCGGAGAGGAAGTGCTGTCCTGTGCTGTGCATTCCCGCCCTTGGCACTTTCTTTTTTAAACTCTCTGGTAATCTTACACTAACTCGTCCTTCTCTGTTGATGTCAGGACTCTGTCCAGGAGCTGTCTTGTGTCGTGGATGCTCCTGGTGTCTCACTCTCTGCTTTTCTTTGCCTCCATTCACCTACAGTACATTTTGCACTGCACAGGACTCCCACACTAATGGCAAGATATTTCAGAATTTGATATAGAAACAAATGTTTATGAGCTGTCCCATTTGTTAATAGACATGGTGCAGTGCATCCTGTGTTGAAAAAGTGCATTGCTTCCCTTAGCTATGTGTGAACTTCCGTGGAGAGGCATCTTCCTTACAAAAGAGGGTTCAACAGTAGCAAGAAAATGTATGCGCTCTTAAATTTCTAGGTGGAAACTGTGTAACAGTAGGCTTACCTTTCATGTTCTTTCTGTTGTGCCACACACATCACATCTTACACAAGCACATTCTTGCTGGTAAAAATTTTATCTGACAAAGGCAAACATTAGACAATTGATAACTATAAGAGTTTTTAAAAAACACTAACCAACCAATGGACAAAATGGAGAAAAAAAAAATCCCAAAAGCTTTTACTTAACTTGGGTCACTCTTCATCTTCTCACAGAAGACAGAAGCAGACTGACACATGCCCATTGCATGCCTCCTTATCTATTGGAAATAAAAAGTACTTTAAAAGGCTGACAGGCCCACCTGAAGATGTAGTTAGTTCTTACTATTTCCGCATTGACCTTCATATTTGTCTTTCTCAGATATTATTCATATTAATTCCAAGAGCATCTGTTGTAATTAAAGAAAAAAGGCCAGGGAACTGCTTTAATGAAAGAGCCACGAGAAAAAGGGAGCAATTACTATTTTTGGATGGTCTTTAAGGAGATGGCAGCATCTCTGTAGATCTTCTTGTAAAACTTTACCAGCACAGTACCTTAATAAATTGCTGAGTGTCATGCTAGGCCTTCTGAACTTACTTAGAAATAATAACCGTTTATTCAGGAGTTGCCTATTTTCTTCAAAATAAATTCCTTCAAATACTTTTTAAATGCCCTCTAAGGATAAATATTTATTGGTTTGGAAGCTGCTTGTTTAATCTCAGTAACCATGACATCTAAAATTTAAAAGAATGAACAAAACAAAAAGGATTGGGGAGGGGGAAATAGTTGCTAGTCTTTGAGTACTTACCATCTTGATTTCCCAACAGTCTTCAAGCACAGGGACTGTAAAGTAGAATGTTGTAATCTGAGTTGTGCTGGACACATTGCACCAGAACTCGTCTGTTTTCCAGCCATGACAGAAATAACCTCATGCACTATTTCCCAGTGGAGGCAGTGGGACAGGGCCCATAGCTCCCTGGTTTGATTTTGCTTAGGAGGCACTAACACATACATCTTGCCACTTCCCAAGGAAGCAGTGTCTTTGATCTCACTTAATCGGTATAATGAATGCATATATTTTTTTCATTTGTAGCTAATATATGATAGTTTTGCCCACTATCTGGTAACGGAGAAAGGCTATGACGAAGACTTGCTGATTCTAGCTCCAGACAGCTTAGACTTCTGGTGAGTACCTTGAAAATAACATAATTCCTTTAATCTGTAGCTTTTACAAAGCTCGGAAAATAGCTTCATTTATTAGGCAGTTGATGTCATGATTGTCAAGCCCAATGGACAAATCAAAAATTACAGTTTTAAATACTTGTTCTAAGAAGTATTTATCTTGAGATACTTCTAACGTGGTATTTTGAAGAGAGAACTGAGCATCCGAGCTTCTTTGTCTGTGCTTCCAGCTGTCTGGACGCAAGCCTTTCAGTCTCACTCTCTTATTTTACGTATCTTTGTCTTCTACATTCTATTCAACAGTAACCATCAGATTTTAGTCATTTTTCTCTCAACAGATGTTGTTTTGTTTGTGTAAGGTAGAATAATCCCAACAGGCTTCTGAGAAACCTCAAAAAGGTTAAATGCCAGGAGGTAGCCTTTGGGTGGCACATCAGGCACAAAGCTGTGATGCAAAAGACTGAAACAAAAGTTCCTGCTCTGAACTCAGTGATCTCTAAGCAGGAACTTGAATCTTGATCTTTTAAGTTCAATAGGTTGTTATCTAGGCCATGGGGATGGAGATTTGAAGGCCAGATAATCACTAGATATTTTTAGGAGAAACACATGGATTTGTTTTAAATAATATGTGCATTCTTGTGTAATGGTTTTTACAATTTGGTATTTGACTGGACAGTTTCCAATGAGATTGATTTCGACTTCTATGAGACAAGCAATGTATCTATTTATCGTATTTTGAGGCCTATGGTGCAAGAAATCCTTTGTTCAGCTCTAGATATCTTGGGTTTGGTGTCCTATTGAAGCAGGAGATTCATTACCATGGACCTGCAAGCCCACAGTGCTGGTAACAGTGTGTCATTGCTACTCGACCAGTAGTCATTCATGAAAGGTTGGGATCTGCTTGCTGCCTTCACGGCATATTTTCTTTCCTTTGGATGTCTCATAGAGGATGAAGGTGTCATTACTTCCTCAGTCTCGTTTATTCATTTGCATTCTAACCACTGAATTCTGAATTAATTTTTCAAAGAACCTAAGCAAATGTAGATTCAATTATCCGGAAGATAAAGATTTATTAGGGAGAATTAGAAACTCTTGCTGACTGTCTCCAGTGCTGTCAACTCTTCCCCTTGTTAGTGCTGGCTAACATGGAAATGAATGCTTCTGCTTCATGTGTTCTTTGCTTATTCAGTTGCCTCATTTAGAGTGATGATCTGCCCCTCTTTTCTGTAATAACTGGTGTTACCAGTTTAGTAATAACTAGAGGACTTACCCCCAAAAAAAAAAAGAATTCTTTAATAGATGTGACTTAAATATCACATTTCTTAGTTTCAACTGTTTGGACCTTAAACTTCCAACCAATCTATATGAACAGTCACTGACTTTACTGGTCATGGAACTGGGTTTATTTAGTATGATTTTGCTATGTAAGGAAAATCCAGTCTTCACTGTAAGAATATGTACTTTCTTATAGCGAGCATTGTTCAAACATGGAAGTATCTGAAGGGTTGTGACTTGTTTGATTTTCTGTAGCATCGTAGCTACAAGCACCATAGCTTCTGTAACTGCATATCACTGATAGATAAGAAGACAGTCCTCTGAAAGCATTAATTTTTTGTTTCTTCCTTAAAATTAATTTATTCCTAGTTGCAAAGGCTTGGTGTTGGACATTGAAGAAGGAAACTTCCTGAAACTTGCAGAAGATGGAACAGTTTTAAGGTAATATTGACNCGCTGCCCGCCCCGGCTCCGCAGGAAGCGCCGCCCGCGCTCCTTCCCCCCCCCGCCTCTTTCTCCTCCTCCTCCTCCTCCTCCGCCCGTCTGCGGCGGCGGCTCGGCGATGCAGCAGCACTTTTCCCTGGCTGACTGCGACGTGGTGGGCTTCGACCTGGACCACACGCTCTGCCGGTACCAGCTCCCGCAGAGCGCTCGGGTGAGTGCGGGCGGCGCGGCGCGGCCGGGGGAGCCGCGGGAGGGGCCCCGCTCCGCCCCGCTCCCGCCGCATGCCCAGCCACAGGCAA
>VZTH01003858.1:88818-145088 GCA_013397815.1 Aleadryas rufinucha | reverse complement strand
ACAATTGATAACTATAAGAGTTTTTAAAAAACACTAACCAACCAATGGACAAAATGGAGAAAAAAAAAATCCCAAAAGCTTTTACTTAACTTGGGTCACTCTTCATCTTCTCACAGAAGACAGAAGCAGACTGACACATGCCCATTGCATGCCTCCTTATCTATTGGAAATAAAAAGTACTTTAAAAGGCTGACAGGCCCACCTGAAGATGTAGTTAGTTCTTACTATTTCCGCATTGACCTTCATATTTGTCTTTCTCAGATATTATTCATATTAATTCCAAGAGCATCTGTTGTAATTAAAGAAAAAAGGCCAGGGAACTGCTTTAATGAAAGAGCCACGAGAAAAAGGGAGCAATTACTATTTTTGGATGGTCTTTAAGGAGATGGCAGCATCTCTGTAGATCTTCTTGTAAAACTTTACCAGCACAGTACCTTAATAAATTGCTGAGTGTCATGCTAGGCCTTCTGAACTTACTTAGAAATAATAACCGTTTATTCAGGAGTTGCCTATTTTCTTCAAAATAAATTCCTTCAAATACTTTTTAAATGCCCTCTAAGGATAAATATTTATTGGTTTGGAAGCTGCTTGTTTAATCTCAGTAACCATGACATCTAAAATTTAAAAGAATGAACAAAACAAAAAGGATTGGGGAGGGGGAAATAGTTGCTAGTCTTTGAGTACTTACCATCTTGATTTCCCAACAGTCTTCAAGCACAGGGACTGTAAAGTAGAATGTTGTAATCTGAGTTGTGCTGGACACATTGCACCAGAACTCGTCTGTTTTCCAGCCATGACAGAAATAACCTCATGCACTATTTCCCAGTGGAGGCAGTGGGACAGGGCCCATAGCTCCCTGGTTTGATTTTGCTTAGGAGGCACTAACACATACATCTTGCCACTTCCCAAGGAAGCAGTGTCTTTGATCTCACTTAATCGGTATAATGAATGCATATATTTTTTTCATTTGTAGCTAATATATGATAGTTTTGCCCACTATCTGGTAACGGAGAAAGGCTATGACGAAGACTTGCTGATTCTAGCTCCAGACAGCTTAGACTTCTGGTGAGTACCTTGAAAATAACATAATTCCTTTAATCTGTAGCTTTTACAAAGCTCGGAAAATAGCTTCATTTATTAGGCAGTTGATGTCATGATTGTCAAGCCCAATGGACAAATCAAAAATTACAGTTTTAAATACTTGTTCTAAGAAGTATTTATCTTGAGATACTTCTAACGTGGTATTTTGAAGAGAGAACTGAGCATCCGAGCTTCTTTGTCTGTGCTTCCAGCTGTCTGGACGCAAGCCTTTCAGTCTCACTCTCTTATTTTACGTATCTTTGTCTTCTACATTCTATTCAACAGTAACCATCAGATTTTAGTCATTTTTCTCTCAACAGATGTTGTTTTGTTTGTGTAAGGTAGAATAATCCCAACAGGCTTCTGAGAAACCTCAAAAAGGTTAAATGCCAGGAGGTAGCCTTTGGGTGGCACATCAGGCACAAAGCTGTGATGCAAAAGACTGAAACAAAAGTTCCTGCTCTGAACTCAGTGATCTCTAAGCAGGAACTTGAATCTTGATCTTTTAAGTTCAATAGGTTGTTATCTAGGCCATGGGGATGGAGATTTGAAGGCCAGATAATCACTAGATATTTTTAGGAGAAACACATGGATTTGTTTTAAATAATATGTGCATTCTTGTGTAATGGTTTTTACAATTTGGTATTTGACTGGACAGTTTCCAATGAGATTGATTTCGACTTCTATGAGACAAGCAATGTATCTATTTATCGTATTTTGAGGCCTATGGTGCAAGAAATCCTTTGTTCAGCTCTAGATATCTTGGGTTTGGTGTCCTATTGAAGCAGGAGATTCATTACCATGGACCTGCAAGCCCACAGTGCTGGTAACAGTGTGTCATTGCTACTCGACCAGTAGTCATTCATGAAAGGTTGGGATCTGCTTGCTGCCTTCACGGCATATTTTCTTTCCTTTGGATGTCTCATAGAGGATGAAGGTGTCATTACTTCCTCAGTCTCGTTTATTCATTTGCATTCTAACCACTGAATTCTGAATTAATTTTTCAAAGAACCTAAGCAAATGTAGATTCAATTATCCGGAAGATAAAGATTTATTAGGGAGAATTAGAAACTCTTGCTGACTGTCTCCAGTGCTGTCAACTCTTCCCCTTGTTAGTGCTGGCTAACATGGAAATGAATGCTTCTGCTTCATGTGTTCTTTGCTTATTCAGTTGCCTCATTTAGAGTGATGATCTGCCCCTCTTTTCTGTAATAACTGGTGTTACCAGTTTAGTAATAACTAGAGGACTTACCACCAAAAAAAAAAGAATTCTTTAATAGATGTGACTTAAATATCACATTTCTTAGTTTCAACTGTTTGGACCTTAAACTTCCAACCAATCTATATGAACAGTCACTGACTTTACTGGTCATGGAACTGGGTTTATTTAGTATGATTTTGCTATGTAAGGAAAATCCAGTCTTCACTGTANCAAAAAAAAAAGAATTCTTTAATAGATGTGACTTAAATATCACATTTCTTAGTTTCAACTGTTTGGACCTTAAACTTCCAACCAATCTATATGAACAGTCACTGACTTTACTGGTCATGGAACTGGGTTTATTTAGTATGATTTTGCTATGTAAGGAAAATCCAGTCTTCACTGTAAGAATATGTACTTTCTTATAGCGAGCATTGTTCAAACATGGAAGTATCTGAAGGGTTGTGACTTGTTTGATTTTCTGTAGCATCGTAGCTACAAGCACCATAGCTTCTGTAACTGCATATCACTGATAGATAAGAAGACAGTCCTCTGAAAGCATTAATTTTTTGTTTCTTCCTTAAAATTAATTTATTCCTAGTTGCAAAGGCTTGGTGTTGGACATTGAAGAAGGAAACTTCCTGAAACTTGCAGAAGATGGAACAGTTTTAAGGTAATATTGACAATAAATCTATATTGTTAAATATAAGTTGTATTGTTAAATACACTAGCATTTTATCCCCTTTCTAAATGCCATCTCTCAATTTTATAGATATTTAAAATACTAATTTCAGCATGCATTAATTTATTAGATGTAAAAGTTTAAATACTCTTTGGTAATGTGGTGCTCGGTTTCTGTTAATGTTACATATGGAATCTTTTGGTGATGTTTTGGTGTTAGCTGGTAGTAAATAATATCTCATTTTTAATAAAATCTGAGACTCTGAGGACACGTTGATCTTGAAAGTGAATTCACTTTTTTTTGGTGGCTACCAATATACTTTTTGTCCCGTTCTGCTAAAATCCAGAGTAAGGTTTCTCTTTGGCTTGAGAGTAACCTGGCTTGGGAGGCAGTGCTAATGACTGATACTATTGACTGGAATGACTATTACCTTTGTGCCATAGACATTCAAAATTCTGCAAGTTTACAACGTATAATTTAAATAGCCTGAGATAAATTAAACACAGAAACTGATACATTCACTTTTGGAATTCTAGGGGGTTTCCTCTTAAAAGTTGTTCTGCTTTCAGTCATCATTTCAGTACTTCCTTAGTTCTTCTTTCCCTCCTTTCTTTTTTTTAATATAGAAGACTGCTATTTTGAATCAAAAACTGAGAAGTAAATATATCTAAAGTATATCAATCCTAGTCCCATTTCTCCCTAATTTTGTTCCAGAATGAAAATCTGTGTAATTTAGTGTGCAAGACAAACTCTACTTTTTTTTTTCTTCTTCTTTTTTTATTTTCCTGATAGCATGTGGGAGAAGGAGCCTGAAGATGCTGAGAAAAATCAGATCTCATTAAAAGAAGAAAGAAATACTTTTGAGTCATTGCTGTGTATCCCAAAATTCATTTAATAGCATGAATTTTGGAGTACTAAATGCAGAATTCAAGGTTAAAGGGTATACCTCATTAAAGGGAAGAGCGGTACAGGGTTACTTCTTCTGGCATTGCCTGTGTTTACTTCAAAATGGGACCCAATTTGATGGTCCAACTAGTTGATTTTTAATACCTAAAAAGGCTTGTGTGTACTTATGTATTAAAGAGCTGCTTGCAGGGCTCAAACTAGCACTTTTCTGCATAGTTCTGCCCTGCATGCTGTGAATGTTACCGGGCTTCAGAATGATGTATAGGCTTTCTGCACTGTGCTTTATTGTGCAGTGTATACTGATAGCTCAAGTGTAGCGAGTGTCCTCACACAATTGAAAACATTCGAGCAATACAGAGTGATTGTGTTAGCAGGTGAGGCACAGTAGCTGTGCCCCCAGCCAACCAAACCTTTGTGTAGTAAGGCTTTTATCGAGAACTGGAATGTATATGATAAAAGCTTAGTAGGCCCTGGGAAACTTCTAAGCTATAAAGAGAGTCAATTTTGATCAGCTTGCATGCACTGCAATATCCAGTTGCAGTGTGTTACTTTGCACAAGTAGTAATTTGGATATTTTCAACCCTTTTTGTTTTGTTTTTTTTTATAAACAACTTAATGCATTGAATAGGGCAAGCCATGGTACAAAGAGCATGACATTCGAAGAGATCCTGGAGAACTATGGAAGGAGGGAGTGGAAGCATTTTAATACAGTCAGTGGAATGGTTTCACGCACAGGTAGCTATACTTTAGCATGTCCTCTTCTTTGAAATTGCTCTGGTCCCTTCAGTGCCTCATATTGTTAGTTCTTAACACAGGTTTGTAAAAATGCTTGAACTGGGAATTACTGGAATAGGTAAATGTATTGGGGGAGACTTGACTTTTATGTATTTTTAACTTCTAGTATTAGACTTCACCTTAAATATATTCCATGGTATTTATTTTATGATAAGACAAATGAGCTGACATTATAGGCATTGTGGTTATAGTGGTGGGCACACTGTCCCTTGATGAAATAGACTGATACTACCAATATCATGATTTAACCCGAGCCAGCAGCTGAGGACCGTACAGCTGCTCATTCACTGCTGCCCTGCCCAGGCCCAGTGGGCAGGAGAATTAGAAAGAATGGTAAATCTCACGTTGAGACCAATTTATAATTGAAACAAAATGTTATAATAATAAATATACTAATAATGCTACTAATCATTATTGTAATGGTAAGGAGACAGAGCCTCAGAACCCAAGAGGAACAAGTGATGCACAATAAATTGCTCAATACCTGCTGACTGATATCCTATCTCATTTAGGACAAATCTTAATTTTTTCTTAATTGTTGACTTATTGCCATCAGTGCTGTTACTGGAGGTCTCGGTGCAGGTGCAAAGAACAATGCGGGTCTGAAAACAAAACTTCTCCTCTTGCAGTTGAAGTTCCTTGTGTTTAAGAGAGGAGTCACTTTGAAGGAACTGTGGCTAGGTTTGTGTTCTTGCTCTCTGTTTCCTCTCCGTTTTACTTTGATATTGGCAGTTGTGAGTAACACACAGGAAATGCTCACTTAAGGTGCATTTTGCATGTAAGGGAGATACTTTCCTTGAGATTTTTCTGACTGCAAATGTAATGCTTATTCTAAATTGCAGGTAATCTTTTGCAAAAGGCAGGAAGAGAGAGGTTTCCTTTGGTCATACAGGAAGTGTGCTTTTCTTTTTCACTGAAACATGCACTTGGTCTCTGTTGTGAATGTTAATCCCCATTTTGCTGACTTGTTCTTGAATGTAACTAAGAGACAGCACACACAAGGTCATGAAATCACTGGTTAAGTCATTTCACTCATTGGAGAGAGTTGTTGAGCATGACCTTAGTCTGGAGGGACATTTGCACCCTCCTGATACAGTTCTGTTTTGGGAACTCATAATGTGAGCACGCTTCCGCTTGGGCCAAGGCCCTGTCCGCAGAATGTGTGTGCAAGGGACATGACTGTGTCAGACCTGTCCAGATGTCTCTGAACTTCTCAAACACTTTTCTTGTGTTTTCACTGCTGGGGTAAAAGATATTTTGGAAGAGTTGAAAGATACCATTCTGACTTAAAACTCATGGTTCTCCCACTTTTCTTTCAACTGGGATTTTAGAATCTTAAAATGTCTTATTAAAATCCCACTGCCTTCATATAGGTAAAAAACTTGTAGTTGCCAGTTGTGAGAATCAGAAGTGGGAGTAAAGGCTAACAAAGGTTGGGAAACAAATAATGCTTATTACCAGTAAAATCCAAATAGGAGCTTATATTATTATTTAAATGTAATTTTTATTTATGATTAAAGCATACAATACAGGGGTGTTTAAAGTATATTTTTTAAATTATTTTTTCCAGCTAAATACTATTTGTATGATAATTATTTTGACCTGCCAGGAGCTCTCTTGTGTGCGAGAGTTGTGGACAGCTTAGATCAGGTAAGAACTGGATTATTTGAAAATTATGTGTTGCATTATCTTTTTCTTCCACCATCACATCTCTTGCATGCATTATTAAATGCATATGATTTGGGTATTGAATAGCATCAAGGTCTTTTTCTCATTTAGACTATTCCATGTTGGACTTATTTTATTAAAGTTGTCTCTGAAGATAATTGTGAGCTACATGGCATGTTCAAAATAAAAGTACTTCCACCAGAGGGCACAAATAACTAGGACGCTAATAGAAATGTGCTGTTTCCTCAAGTTTACCCTGTGATATGCAGAATGCAGTTCCTAAAGTCTCCTTTAATTATGCTTGATGGTACTTGAAATAAATATAGTATAAGTTTTCTGAACAACACGATTTGCTAATTTGCAAGTTGTTAATGAGTTTAAAGCTTCATTTCATCCTTTTTTAAGCTTGTTTTTGTCTTAAATATATTGATCTGTGTACACAGATATAAATACACCTCTGGCATAGTATCTTTTAAACTTTTTTCCTCTGCTAAACAGTAAGTTAAATTCTTAAGGTGGAAAATACAATTCCTTGAACCTTTTTCAGTGCATTTTGGATAGATAGAACGTCCTAAATTCTACCTTTGAAGTTTGATGATAATGGTTTTGTTGTGTAAAATTAGGTTTGAATGTTTAACTTGTGCAGCTTGGAGGTAGGAGAGGGTTCTTCTCATAGAGTAACTATACTGGTGTCAAAAGAATACTGAGGTAGTCTTCTGGCCAGAGGTACCAAAGCGCTGCAGGCCTGAAAATTGTCAATAGTTAACCTCGTCTACAGAGTGAAAGTCAGCTGTGAGATGAGTATCTGGGGTCTCTTTGGGTATTAGGTGGCTTGCTGCTTTAGCCTTCACTCCAAAATAACATGCTGAGTAGATTGCTGCCTAAGTCCAAGTGTTGCACGAAGACTTAGCTAAAACTGGCTTATCAGGGAAGCATGGAGGACAGGTGCTCCGTAAGACTCTTAATTTTCTGCCTGACTAATCTCCTGCCTCTAAGCTGTTCACAGCTTAGCAACCTGTTGCAGTTGTGACACCTGTATTGTATTTACTTTATATTTAATTTAGACTCAGCACAAATCACCTACTTATTAAGAGAGAAAGCACATGATAGCATGTGTGTAATAAGCTTTCACATCCAGTTACTAGTTCACAGGCTGGAGCACTGACCCTGGATCAGTGCCATCTTCAGGCAGAGGGAATTAAACCTGTGCCGTTTCTCTGGAGAGCTATGAGAAGTGGGTCATGCACCCTCTTTATCTCCTAGCAGTTCTTGAGTATTTTACTGGATGTCAGCCCAGTTTCAGCAGGAGGGCTACATCAATTCCCTGGAAGGTTAGCATCAGCCACTTGAGAAAGATGCACGGCAGGAGGTGGTCAGCATCTCCAGCCCAGAACTCATGCCTGCAAAATGCTGCATCCTAAGGATTAGAAACCATCGCATTTTCTTCTTCCACATTTCTAAAAGAAGGTAGAGCCTTCTGTGTCCTGTTCTGTGAGCCTGCTTACTAAGTCCTATTTTCTTACCATTTCCAGACAGCATTCTAGGTTCAAGAAAGCTTTCTACTGGAATCAGTTGTGAGAATTGCTAAGTTTGGATTCAAAATGGGTTGACTTGATTTGGATGCTGGACTACCCTCCACTGTTAAAAATGTATCTGTTTTTGCTGTGTCCAGAGCCAGAACTCTTATATGTTTCCAGACAAATAATGGGAGGTTCTTAGTGGTTTTGGTCTTCACACTGATGAGCTAAACAAAACATTGCTTTGTCTTGATGTTTCAGCTAGTAAAATCACATTCTGTAATCACACCAAAATTGTAGTGGGCTGCATGGCCATGCATACAGTTTTCTCTCTGTTTTTTGGGAGTCAGTCAGTTTTCCTTTACATCTTGTATGCAATGGGTGAAGATTTGCAAGAAATTAGTTTAGGTTATTTTAGTCTCCTTTGAGCTCAAATGTTTTGAAGGAAGTGTACCCAGTTTTAAGCTAGTATCCATCTGTCCTCAAAACAGCACTCTGAGGAACTTTTGGTTCAGTGCACTGATTTTTTTTTTTTTTTTCAGAGAAACAAGCAAAAAAACCCAAAAGTCATTTGGGCCTAAGGACTAAGTCAGCCACGTGGAGTATGAGGGAAGCAGACAGTTGAGTCTGTCTGTCTCGAGAAGACTGCTAGCTTAAGCTACTTGCATTGTCACTAGACAGATGGTCCCCAGTATCTCCTGTACATGGCTTTGAATAATCACCCTTGGTTAGCATCCTTGGCAAGCTGAAGCTGACACATGAAACCTTTTCTCTTTATTAGCTCCTTTATGTATTTCTGTGGCAGTTTGCTATAGGAATGGATTAAAAAAAACCCCTCTGAAAGCCACAGCACCGTATCTTTCCTGCTCTTAACCTGTAGAGCTGATGGATGATAAGCAAACTGCCATAGTGCTTGTCAATTTTGAACAAAAGACCTTGTTTGTGTGACTTGCTGATTGTGAAAGTAAAGGCAGACTGTTCTCTGGAAGCCTCCATGGCAGGTTTAGCCTGAAATAGCAGTTTACTTCAGTATTTCTAAACTACATGGTTTTGGTTTTTGTTTGGCAGTGGTAAGGGTTTGGGCTTGGGGTTTTGTTCAGTTTCTGAATGTTTCCCTCTCTACAAAAATGCTTTATGCTTACAAAATGGGTCATTATTCAGGTATCAGTGCAGGTATCAATACACAGAGGGCAGCAGTGCTGAGAAACCTGCTAACATTTGCCTTGAAATTTATCCTAATGTAGATGTGGAAGGCCTGTAACAGCATTACAGAAATACTTTCCATGACACGTAAAGATTATACCACCTGCTTTACTGCTGCCAGGTTACTGTGTAACTGAGCACCTCTTAAAGACTGTAGCTAATCCTCTGCTCTGTAATACTGGCTGGCTGTGTAATTGCATCTGTTTCATTCATCACTACTAAAATTTGTGGAGTTTGAGAGTGCTGTGGGGCTCAGCTGGTTGAGAACGTTTTTGTCTCCCATGTGAGAGGCTGAAGGGGCAGTTGAGGTCAGCTGGAGCTCTGCTATGCATGGGAAGCTTTCTAGGAACGGCCAGAGACTGTTCTCAATCATGGATCACCTTCCCCTGCCCTTCTGCCAGAGCTGGGCTTTGGCAGTCTTCAGAGCACAATGCAATAAAGTGCTGCTCAGCCAGGCTTCTGGATGAGTTATTTTATACCATGTTTAGGGTAGGGTTCTTGGCAGAAGGGCATTACCACTAAATTACAACAAAGGGATTTGCCAGTTCTTAAGGTGGAAGGTGATATCAATGCCAGGTTGTGGATAATGTCAGCATGCTAATTAAGTTCAGTATCTGCAGCCCTAGGCACTTCTTTCTCCCAAATGTCAGTGGGATGCTCATTCTGTAAGCTGCTATTCTGATGCCCCTCTTTGCTTTAACGTTTTAGAGTTCCTCACAAATATTAATAATTTCTCCTTTTCTCTTCCTCCTCCCATCATAATCCTGTAAGAGGGACATAACTTGTCTGCAGTTACCCCAAGTTAAGCTGGGTACTACTGAGTCCTGATGTCCTGAATCCTACTGTCTTACCACTGTCTTACTCCATATAATTTTGTTTATTCATGACGTTTCTGTCACTGTTTCAATATGAAAGCTCATAATAGCTGATACTTGATATAATGACTAGGTTCCTTTTGACACTTACAGCATGATGGTCAGAAAAAGTATGACTTCTGGAAGGACATGGTGGCTGCTATCCAACATAATTATAAAATAACAGCTTTTAAAGGTAAGTGGGTTCACTGAAAACTTACTATAACAGCTGAAAATGTTACATGTGCTTGCCAGAGCAAATATGTTTGCAAGTAAGATGTAGGCTACTCAACACAGCTTTTACTTTTCAAGTTTATAAATAGTTGTATAGTGGACACATGTTTTTCCTGGAATAAAACATCTTTATCACTACTATTTCTGTTTCATTTCACTGTTTTGATATCTTTAATAACATTTCTGATATGCTATTTCACTAATTTTGGAAGAAAAATGATTTCTTACCGGGATTGATATGGTAATGTGGACATCCTTGAACTGTGTTTTCAATCTATTCAATCTATATATGATCTTGTAATCATATATAAAATCAGAATTTTTTTTATATTTCTATATTACAAATTATTTTATATTAAAATCAGGGGAGAGAAATTCAAGTACTAACTAATATTTCATTATTTTCTTTAGTGCTCTAGTTTTGATTAGAATTCCTCATGTAGTATTGACACAATTGAGAGGAGATTTTGAACCTCCTAACAATTGCAGGGGACTGGTTTTTTAAAAATAGTGTTTCTCCACCCAAAACCAGCCTTATAATACTGTAATATAAATTAGAATTGGAAAACATCTTGGATACCCTTCAGCAAGAAATTATTTTCCTTCCTTCATGGACATAACTTCAGAGTTACTATCAGGCATATAAAATAATAAGACGATAATAAAGGCTAACCATTGTGTGCACACACAGTTAATTGAAATTATTTTTAACAATATTTCTTTTAAAACATTTATATGCAGCTCAGTTCTGAATTCTGAACTACCTTTAGAATTACCTTGGTTGATGCAACATTCACTAGACACAGGTGTAGTTTGGACCTTCTTAAAACTTACTTTTTGTTCACCTGAGCTGTCCTACTTGCTGTATTACTTTCAAATGTTGTTGACAAAATTATTTCAGAGAGATTCCAAACAAAAATGGAAGTTGGTACCAGGATGCAATGGTAGAAGCCAGCAAGATATTCGTAAAGTGCTTTGTTTGTTGTTGTTACTGTGTTTTCATTGGAGCTTACAGTGTGATTGGTAACTATGAATTTCCCTAGGAACTCATTCGTACACAAAATAAATGTATCCTTTCTTTTCTGCTGATACGAAATCAACCCTAATCAGCTGTAACTATTTTTTTAGAATTTTTGTTAATTCTTTTCTTCAAGCCATGACAGCTCTTTTTTTTAAAAAAAAAAGGTATGGATCATGGAGCAAAAAAAATAATTTTTAAAAGTGTTCTTTAGAAATTAATGAGATTAAAAAAAAGTCTAAACTTTGAAGCCATACAAATAATTGCTCAGTTTTATTTGTAAGCTTTATATGTCTGCTTGTGTGTACATGTGAACATTTATTCTCGTACCTATCAGGTACCTATTTCTATATGTAAATCTGGAATCTGCAAACAAAATTTGTGATATGACTTAATCCTTTCTAGCTTCTGTCAGAGGCACATGCATAAGAGTGTTAAAAATACAGGAGAGTATAGTAACTGATAGGCACAAGTTTTATTAGATAAAGCTCTGTAATATCAGAAGTGAAACAATACAGATTATATGCACTACTTAAGTATTGCAATACAAGAAAATTATACATTCATCACTTTGCATCATTTTGAAAGGCTTCATAGTGTTTTTATTTTCCATTTAATAACATGGTCCAGTAGCTAAAGCACTGAACAGGGAGTCGGAAGAACCAGAGATAATTTCTTCCTGTATCACTTACCAGTGATATTCCCATGGAGCATCTCTTTTTGCTTCAGGCCCCTCTGTGAAATAAGAATAATGGAACTAATCTATCACTTCTGACAAAGAGATTTTCTTTTTCTCAGTTTCACATCTAACATAACTTCATGAGGAAACTCCTAAACCTCACTTCCAACATCTACATACCAGGAAGCCCAAGTGTCTTTCATAGCCCAGAGTCTGGCCTGAAAACCACAGGCTTTTGACTTAACTCCATGACTTGTGGAGGGTTTAACCCTTCAGAGAAAAGCAGTCCTCATTAACAGTTAGTGAAGGTAAAATTTCAAAAGCAAACTTATTAAGTGGTCAGTTGAGGGACGCAAAGTTCCCAACTCGAAACGCCGTCTTAGCAATGCCATTGTCAGTGGCGGAGCAGAACGACTGGCCACTTTATTTTTTGAAATCCACTGAGTGTTTGCAATTCACTTTGATTTGTTGTCAGTATGCCCTTGTGTCTCTTTGTCCTTTCTCTTTTTCACATAATTTTTTTGATCATAATCAGGTGTCTGATGTATTTTGCTTTTCATTGTCTTAGCTATGGTAATTGCCTTAGATAATTGCCCTATGATATTTTTTTTGGATGGCTCCTTCAGATAGGTGTGATTGTCCTGACTCAGCTTGATGAAGGGTATTAACCCACTCTTCTACTTGTAAAGAAGTGAAGAACTGAGGCTTGCAAAAGGAAAGTAAGGGGGTTCCCAAATAGTCCTGTGTTATTTTAGACATTCCATAGTGAAAAATAACTCAAAAAAAAAGGGAAAATCTATGAAACAATACTATCAGAAAAGCATGGTGTCAGATAGCAATGAGCACAGATACTTGCAGTATATCATTTCTTACCTAGTAATACCTGCAAGGGTGCTCTCTGCAACTGATATCCAAGCTAGCATTACATTACTTGAGAATCCATTTTATTCTTATTACTGGAATATTTTGCGGTGTTTAACATTACCTTGACTGTGTTGGATTTAGTGGATGTTTTTTAGATATTAGTAAAGAGCAATTTTAAAGAAAACATCATGGGGTAAGTATTTTACGCTATTAAGATATGTGAACATATTATGGAAACAAAGTGTTCTCTTCCGAGGACTAATAAGAGCTTGAAGTACTGTATAATTATTTCCTTGTGAAAAATTTCAGATTTGTTGATTTTTTTTGAGAGAAAAATCAATAGCTTTTTTAGGAAAATGTTGCCAAATATAACTTCTTGAAGCAGAATTTTGTAAAGTTCCTTATCTAAAATGCTACTTTCTCTCTCCTGAAGACTTGTCTTTCCCTCTAATTTTCCTGACACTTCTGAAAACTGTAGCATCTCTGGGTATATAGTCAAAATTATATATTTGCAATATTTTTAATCAGTTTATAAGATTATATTTCATTTTAGAAGTAAAAAAATCATGGTTAATATGACAGCAGACTTCATAAATTGCCCATAGCAAGGCTTGATAGGATACGCATATTTTTGATCACAAGTTTTTGGTCTTGGCAGAAGATAATGAATCTAGATGTCTGTGATATGTGTGTTTTATCTTTCATATGCAACTTCAGATATAAGAAGCAAAAAGAAAAGATGCTTTTCTGACCAAAAAAAAACAATCTTCCAAAAATTATGCAAAATATTAGTAGTTCCTAAGGTTGATGTAGCAGTGACGAGGTATCTTTATTTCTCTTAATTGTGAAAACTGCAAAAAAGAAGCAAGTGAAAAGTAAATTTGTTATATTTCTTTGCTGTGCTTTCCGGCTAAATACTGAAGGGATTGTTTGGGTGCTTCATGTTTTTGATCACGTAAGGCTTCAGAAATTTCAGTACTTCTTTGGAAGTGATTTTGTACTATTACAGGCTCTTAAATTTTCATTTGAATCTCAAGTTGGATTTTCTTTCCTTTAATATCCAAGATCCAGAAGAAATGGGATTTTTGGAAGGGCTTTATCTTTAGATAGATTGCTGATCTCCATGTGGGGAAAGCATTAAAAAACAAACTTAAAAATCTTACAGACCTTCTCAAGGTCCCCTCTAAACTTAAAATCCAAAGCTAAAATCAAAGTATAAGTTGTGCTTTTGCCACAATTTTCTGTATCACCTCTAGCTTTTCAGTTTTAAGAGCTGCTTTCTTAGTGACTTAATATCTGAGCAATTATGAAAAGATTTTAAAAAACCCACGCATGAGGTACCAAGCTGTAGACTTAATTGTAAGTCCTGCATGTTCAAGGAACAAAGACAGAGAGGACAAAACCTGATTTAAAGTGGATGGATGGATGGATGATAAGAGTTACTGAACTATGCTTTTAAGAATGCTGCGTGGGCCCAGTTTCTTCTAAGTTAATTGGAATCACAGGGCACTAATGTACTGCTGAGCACCAAGCACCTCCAACAATTTCAAGCATGTGCTTTGGCATACATTTCATATGTAAAGTAATTAACCAGAAGTCTCACAACTACTAAGTTGTATTTTCCAGCTGCAGTATCCAGTCCCTCTGTTTGTTTCTGTAACAAAAGTTCCAGGTTGGTTGGGTGGATGGGCAGCAGCACATGTTTGAATACTGGGAAGTGCTGTTGAACTAATGTGAGTGACTGCACAGACAAACAGTTTTAGTGCAAAAAGGAGATAATTCTTCAAAGATCTGTAATTAATATTTGCCCTAAAACATTAGGCTAGAAAAGCAAGAGTAGGCAATTCAGACTCAAGTGTCTGGAGTTTTATTTTAGCTTGGAAGAAAAGTATTGCATGGCTGCTATTAAAAAATGGTGGTACTGTTCTTTGTATTACTTTCATAAAAACATTTGTGTGTAGTGTTTATAATAGTAGCACCAGTTTGCTTGTCTGTGTCTACTTGGTTGCCAAAATAAATAGATCTCATGTTACACTCCTTATTTAAACATTTATTATTTACTGAATTATAGCCTAAACGACAGGCTCCCTTATCCGGCAGCACTTAAAAAGAGGAAGAAAAAAAATTCTTCAAGTTGCTTTCATGGTAGGTCTTCACAGTTTCCAAAACATTACATAGTTTTGCTAATGATGGATCAACCATCAAGCAAAAGGTATCCTAGTTTTTTTTTATTAATCCCAGTGTATTATCAAGTATTTAGGACATTGCTGATTTCAAATGTACACAACATAACAAGCCGCAAGTTCTGCTTTCATGAAGAAATGGTAGTATCACAAAAATTTTAAGCATAGGCCTACACACTTTCAGTGCAAGTGATTAAAAGCTTGTTAAAAAACATAAAGCTAACAATAGTAGTGTTAAGGGTTCATAAGGTTTTGATATATTTCATACTTTTAAAGCACGTGAATGGCAACTGTCATTGGAAGAAATGTGTGATCAAACTATTATGGTTTCATAATTCATAAGCTAACTTTTCATAGTAGCAAAACAAATTGATGAAATGACTAATTTTTGTGAGACATGTTTGTATGTGACATAATTTGTATGAGACATGGTTATGTCTACTGACTAATTACTGCCATAACCTGATAAATTTACCAAATAAATTCCTCACACTATTGTGTTTTAAAGGAATGAACTGTTCAGGAAAAATTTGGGCAAGGATTAGCTCCAGTTTAGGGGCAGTAAAGCTGTTCTGTTTTTGTATGTGTCTGCATGCTTGTGAAGATATGTTTTTACATTTTGGATTTGGTCAATGTTGTTTTATACTACTCTGAATATTGTAGTTTTACAGAATGTTAGGAGATTTAAAAATATTGGAGTAGTTTGTTGCATCAGTGTGCATTAAAGAAAGCCAAGTGGATTTCAAGCCTTCAAATCGGGTTGCTTTTTCATATTGTGAAACTTTAGATCTTCAGTAGCGTGTAATAATTTGTAAATCTACCTTTCTCCAAGGTGGTTATTCATTAATAAGAACAGTAGAACTAAATGAAAACCGTGATGTTGATATGCACTCTATTAGAGTTGTCATTCTTGTCTCCTGTTGGATAGCTTAAAGATGAAGCTGGGTGTAGAATGTTCCTGAAGTATATTGTCCAGCTGTTGAGGTGACTGTGGTATATTTGAGACCATTTACTTGAAATAAAATATCTTCAGTTAATTCAAGTATAATGAAGTATGATCTAGCATCCTTTATTGTGTTATGAGGTGTGATAGTTAGAAATTCTGATTTTCCTTTTAAAAGAAAAAAAAGAAAAAAGGACAGAGACTGGTGCATTATATTAATTCATAAAATTTTAATGTTGCATTCAGTCAGACAATCATCATTTGAAACAAATTTTTTATGACAATTCTCTAAAAACATACAATATCATTCTAATAGGTTTGAACCACTCTCTTCCACCTTCTCACTCCCTCCTCCATTCCTGTTGCAACATTGAAGTTGCATGACCTGCTGATGATAAATCAGATCAGTAATGGTCTGAAGGAGAGTGTCTCAGGACAGGGTAAGTGGGATATTAGATGTGAGCAAACAGGAAACCTGAGAAAGAAGAGTGAACATAGTCAGAGGAGTAGAGACCGTTAGATTCTGAATTGGGCAGTTGGAGCCATACTTGGTCATTCTCCATGAGATCAATGACAGCACTGCCAGAAGCCTGGTCAAGGTATCCCTTCTTGTACTCATCATAGGTGTACATGACTGGGGAACCATTTTTGTAGAGTGCAACCCAAACATTTGTTCCTTTTGCATGTACATGGTAGGAGAAATAGTACAGTCCAGGGGTCCTGCAGGTGAAGATTCCTGTTCTGGGGTCATAGTGTTGCTGCCTATTGTACAAGATTTTATCAAATTTGATGGGGACTGTTGCTGCAGGGTAGGCTTTTGAGAGGATGACACTGAAAGCAGACACCGGCATCCCTGTCAGAGCTTGGTTTACTCCTCCTTTTATGAAAGATATCCCTGATAGCTCCCGAGACTCTCCCGCTTTAACATAGCCTTCAGGCATCTGTGGGACTTGGCCAGGGGGACCTGGAGGACCTGGGGGGCCTGGCAAGCCAGGCTCGCCATTGCTGCCTTTAGGCCCAGGGGGTCCAGGTGGTCCCATGGGTCCACTTAAGCCTTTTGTGGAAATGCCTGCTGGGCCCGGCAGTCCTGGTGCTCCTGGCTCACCCTTCGCACCAGGGGCCCCTGGCAGGCCAGGGGGGCCAATGGGGCCTCTGATCCCAGGTATTCCTGACGGCCCTCTGGGGCCTGGCTCACCATTGGTCCCTGGCACTCCCTTGGGTCCTTGTGGACCCATTGGGCCAGGCAGCCCAGGTAGCCCAGCAGGGCCTGTATCGCCTTTTGGGCCTGGGAGACCTGGGTGGCCCTTAGGACCAGCAAGACCCTGCTCACCTGGGTATCCTGGTTTTCCCTCTAATCCTGGTAGGCCTCGTTCCCCCTTGGCCCCTGGGAATCCCGGGTGGCCTGCAGGGCCCATGTCACCTTTGGGCCCAGGAAGGCCGTTCTCACCAGGCAAACCTTTGAGTCCCTGAGGGCCCATGTTCCCTGGTGGCCCGACTGGCCCTGGTTCTCCTGGCACACCAGCTGGACCTTGGTCTCCTTTAGGTCCTGGAAGGCCAGGAGGACCTTCAGGCCCTCTGTGTCCCTTCATCCCAGGCAATCCCGGCTTTCCAAAACCTGGGAGTCCTGGGGATCCGGGCAACCCTGCAGGTCCAGGATGTCCCTTGGCTCCAGGGATGCCTGCTGCTCCTGGTGGTCCCATTGGCCCAGGCTTGCCAATGCCGACTTCTCCAGGTTCTCCTGGGAGGCCCTGGGGACCTGGGAGACCAGCTGCTCCAGGTGCACCTGGAAAACCTCGGTCACCTTTCAGACCTGGCTGACCTGGCAGGCCATTTTCACCAGGCTTCCCTATCCCAGCAGGACCAGGGGGGCCCCGGGGTCCCTGTGGGCCTGGAAGACCCCTGCCACCCGGGCGGCCTGGAATGCCAAATCCGTTTTCTCCCTTTTGTCCATTTACACCAGGGATACCTGGCTCTCCTTTCTCACCAGGGGGTCCCCTTGGGCCCTGAGCTCCTGGAGGGCCTTGTGGTCCTGGCTTGCCAGGGACAGTCAGTCCTGCGGGGCCGGGAGTGCCGGGGGGCCCTTGTGGCCCTCTTGCTCCTGGGAGTCCAACAGGTCCAGGTTCTCCTTTCTCACCATTTAATCCTCTTGCTCCTGGCTTTCCTGGTAAGCCTGGCACTCCTGGCTTTCCAACCGCAGAGAATCCAGGTGGTCCTGGGGGACCAGGGGGGCCTTGGGGACCCGGACTTCCAAACCCTGGCTTTCCTGCAGGACCTGGTTGTCCTCTTGGTCCAGTGGGGCCTGGGGGACCAGGGGGTCCTTGTTCCCCCCGTACCTGCACACCTGTGAGAGAGAGGAAACCAGATCAACCAGGGCATCTACAACATTTGCAGGCAATGTAGCATGGTGGTGAAATGCATGAAGGGTTAACTTGAACATGGCAGAAGTCAAATTTCAGTTGTTATGTTGGTCACTGAGAACCTGATATTAGGAGTAAAATTGTTTCATAGCCCTTAAAAGTAACAAGTGCAAATTTGTTGGGAATGTGAGATATAAGGCCTCTAGAATTTTTTTTTTTTTTTTTTGGCTTCAATACATTCAGGGTCATCGGAGAGCCTAAAAAATACTACGCAGACAGATGCAGACTAATAAGTAAGGAAAAAAACCCCAGACAGGTAACAGATTTAGCAGGTTACCAAGTCTGGTGAATGAAATCACAGAAAGCTGTCTGTGCAGGTGTAGCAGCTTTTCTGAAAGTATTTGGTGCTATGTTTAAGTAGTGAGAATTTTCTTCTTCCCTGCCTCCTACTTTCAAAAGTGGGCCATGGCACTGGTTCTTTTTTAAACATATGAATGTTATATTTTCAAATATTGTCTGAAAGACTTCTGTCTATCATAAAAGTTTCACAGTGGCAAGGTCACAACTGATAATTGATTTTACTGTTGTCAGAATTCTGGCACTGTTTTGGGATTTTTTAATACTACTTCATTTTATTAGTTACCAAAACAGCAGGTGGAGCTGTTTAACCAAATGTCACAAATAGAGGAATAAATAAACAAGCTCATTGCTTAGTTTTCTGTGTGCTTTGGAGGAGCCTGCAGCTTCATGTTGGAATTAGAGTGCTGATTTGTTGGACGTTGCATACAAGATTAACATAGACACTGTGAGACTACTTCAGTAGTTTGCAACAACTGGCAACATTATAGAACAAAATGGCATATCTGTGAGGGATGTTCATTTAAGAAGTAATTTTAAAAATAAAAACTGAAGGATGAAAAAGAGCCTGGATTCTGTTTTTTATAGTGCAACATGTGCAACATATTCTATTGAATGCTTATTTAGAAAAGATTAATAATTGATCAACAATTGTGTCAGCTGTAATTTTTCGTTTTGGTCTCACAAAAGAACCAATGTATGTATTATGGCTATTCAGCTGTCTCTTAGATAATAAACTGCATTTTCCAATCTGTGGCTAGTCTTGTTGAACCAAAACTGAGGTGAAGGAGGAAACTATTATTCTACCTATTTTTTAAAAAAAAATAATAGAGTTATGCTTATGAAATACATTTGATTTTGGTTTGTTATTGGATCTGCAAGGTTGCCTTCTTCCTGTGTTGACAGGGAAATTGTTCTTATCTAGAAAGTGCAGAGAGTGCATTTTCTTTTCTTTTGATGAATAACATCAGCACAAATGCCTGTCAACTTATTTTGCACATCTTCCTGTCATTATTTTTAGGGCTGTGAAAAGGAAGATAGCTGTTAAAATCCTACACATAGAAAACAAGCATGGTCTGTGATTTATTTGTGATATATTGACAAACTTTTTTTTTTTTGCTGGCAAATTGCATCAGACTTTAGTTCAGAGTCCTTATTACTTTTTGCATATTTTATTGCATCTCCTTATTACTTTTACCATATTTTAGATGCAAATATATCAGTCCTAGGTTCACAGAGTGGTGGGTCTAGCCAATTTAAATAAGATGTTAAAGGCATTGTCAGCACTCATGTTGTTATAGAGATTTTTTGTGAGCTGTATTGTTCCAAAGTTGTGCTGCTTTTAGATTAAAATTGTAATTTTAGTTATTCTGTCTAAAAGCAATGGTTATTCCTCTGAGGAAAGAACTGCTAAATCCATTAATGAAGTAGAATTTATACCAAGAACATTGCAGTATTGATTGGCTACTATTTACATGTCTCAGCACATACCTTGATGCAAAATTGGTCTGCATTCTCTAGTGCAGTCAAACCCCATATATGTATTGAATTAAGTATGTAGACTTTAACATAACCTGCAGTAATGGCTTATTTAAATATTGCTGAATAGTGAGATCTCATTCAATTATTGTTTTCAACTTGGACTTTTCAAATATTTTAAGCCAAAGAGATACTGATCAAAAAATTATGTTCTGGATAGCTGTCAAGACCAATATTTTTTACATAACTTCACCAAACTTTAATAGGCTTTGGTTGCCGACAGAAATTGTGTGATCTGTTTTATGTTGTCCTGAGTCACCAGTTTGTGTTTAGACTGAAATTTCAGTTCCAGTCTACTTTATGACAAAGCTGTACAAAGCAAAAAGACAATTTATTGGTAACTGTGTCTGTAGAAGTCAATGATTGGTGATCAAATAGGAAAAGTAAGCTATGATGAAAAGCTTGCCATTGCTACTTGAGCTACTTGCATATGGAAGAACTCACTAGACAAAAGCTGGATGGATTTGGTTCTGTAGGCTCCTGTTTCATTCTTCAGAGGTCATCTCAGATTAGAAGTGATGATCTCTAAGAGTCTTCCCTCTTTACATTCTTCTAAAAACTCTCTATAGGATGCTTGTTTTCCAGACTCAAGAATAGCAGTCCCCCACTTCAATTGCTCACCAAATGAAAATTTGTCAAGCACTTTTGAATGACTGGACTCACATGTCTGTAAAACTGTAGGCTGTTCCTGCTTTCGAGGTCTAGCATACAGTCTTCTGTTACCTTTCCTAAATAGAGAGCATTTTATACTTCTCAAGTTTTGATATAATCATTCTCATTCTAAATATGAATTTTCACTCACATTAGATTCTGTGTTTGTATATAAAATGTTAACTGCAAACTTACTTCAGGACACTTCATTTCCCCCTTTCACACAATTTTCTGTCTACCCTGATTCTTGCTTAACTTGTTGCTGGTTTGCCCCTTCCCAAATGTTTTCTATAGAGGGGGAAAGAAGAACCACTATGAGAAGAAGTAAGTGAAGTATGGTAGAGGATAGCCAAGTAAATATTATATTTCACTTAAAAATAGTATAAATATGTAAATTATTCTGAGTAAAGTCATGGAAAAACACTGTGAAAAGTTAATGAGGAAGGGGGAGGAAGTACAGCATTTAACTCAGTGAGAATTCTAGTTAGTAATTCCTCAGAGTAGCTGTTTATGTGCATGTAAATTTGACCAAGGAGTGCTCTTAGGATTCCAGGAAGTCCTTGTGCTGAAGACAAGGGATGAAACTATGACAGTATTTTGGTACAGCCCAGAAGAATATTTTGGGGGTAAGGTTCCCAGCCATGCAGCTTTCAGTTGGTTCTTACTGCAGAGATTCTTGGAGCATGTGTGTCAGAGCTGGTTGGTATGGGGCCAGTGCTGACACCAGGTGGTATGAGACTAGAGTCTCTTTGGGCTCCATGTGTCATGCTCATGATCAGACAGTCCAGAGGATCAGTCTGCAGAGCTAATCTGAAACAAAACCCCCTGAATGAAGGTAATGTGGATGCAATGCCATGAGCAGCAATTCTGCTCTCCAGATTTGCCCCCGTCTTTTTTCTGGTGAAGAGAAATGTATTTGCTAATGCTATTTTCTGAGCCTCTCATTCAGTTTCCTCATTTCTGCCCAAGTGTGATTATTACAATTAAAAGTAGATGGGATGCAGCAAAAAACAAAGCTATTTTGAATAGCCTGATGGCGTCTGAAAGAAAATAATGCTATTCTCATGGGGGGAAGGCAGGATGTTTACAAGGAAGATTCAGTTGTCTTAATTTTAGTGATGACAATTTTGAATAGACATTATGGATCAGAAGCTTTGATTTCAAGATTTTTTAAAAAGATGTTGGCCTAAGCATGGAAAAGTAAACCAGAACTCAAATAGTTTCAAACATTAGGGATATCCACAGAGTGGATAACCAGAAATGAGATGCCACAATGTAGCATTGCAGTTATGTATTGCCTATACAAGCTGCCATAAAACTGATTTATGCAATGAAGAGATTTTTTTTTATATATATATACTAAAGCTAGAATTGTTATATTACTATGTGCATATTCTGATAATTAAAGCATAAGCTTAAATCACTCATGAAAAACTGTGTAGAAGTTTATGGCACATTTTTACAACTATGTATAATTTAATTTTGTCTTTCTAGGCTTTGAGCGGGTCTTCATTTGCCCATGTGTATCATATATATATTTAAATTCACACCTAAGGTCTATTTTGAGTACAGATAACCTGAAAAATATGTAAAAGTTCTTCCTGAATGTTGGCAGGTTGTAGGTGACAGGTCTGTTGCTAGAAACCCCAGTGTTGAATCAAGAAATTTGAAGATAATTAGCATGTTGTACATCATTACATATGCAATCATGTTGTGTTACTCCCACTCTTGAAGCGGAGATCAGGAACTGTTACTTTGTTTCTGCTCTATATGCCTTTGGTGGTTATTGTTTAAAAAAATTTATCTGACAGGTGTGCATCTTTGTCAGTAGGAGGGAACTCCAGAGCCACTGCAAATTCTTTCTGCAGTGATACAATTATTTTAGTAAATCTAAACTGTTAGTGAAATTTGACTACCAGTAGCATAAGCAAAGAGGTTTTGTTCATGTGTTGACCCTCTAGGAATAATTGTGTTAGTTTATGATGAAAAAATAGTAAACTTACCTTGACTCTTTACATTGTATGGTAGAAAATGTGGCCCCTTGATGCTGGATTGTTTCTGATATCGCTCAGAAAAATATCCATCACCACCATGGACAATGTTCAGACAAAACAGCACCAGTAAAGATATTTGTAAATGCATGTTTCCAGATCTGTTCTGTGTTAGAAAAGGTAGAGAAAATTTGTTGTAAAGAAAAGCTGTTTAGTTCCATTTCTGGAACATGAATAAATGAGTTTTCTTAAATTATTGGTATTGGAAGTAACATTATTTTGTGCTTACTTCCATCTGCTTTCACTACTTTTGAAAAATACCCTAAGAAAAAGGTAATCAGCATTGCTATCATTTTGAATGATGGAGCTGTTGTATTGATAGATTAGAGGCAATAGTCTCACTATTAGTAAAAGAATAATTTTGATTGGATGGCAGCCTATAAGACAACAGTATTCAGGAACAGCGATTATTTAAACTAGAGCTCCAGAGTAAGTTCAGGAGTTCCATATATCAAAATCCCTGAAATGAAGAAAAGTTTTCAGTGAAAATAAACAAACATTTCCATGACCTTACTGCCTCTGTCTAGTGCTATAGCAAATGAAGGATAAAGTCCTGGCTGCTTCAGCATCAGTGGCAAAAATCTCACCAAGACTGAAACCTGGTTTTTACCTGTAGCCTTACAAATAGCCCCAGTGGCAGTGAGGATGCTATCGCTGGCCCTTAAATATCAACCCTCTTCCCTCCCCAGACAGAAAACAGGCATCCTGAGGAAGTTACCTTCAAAACCAAAGAGAAGAAAATGGAATCGTGACATACCAAAATGTTGTGGAGCTCCAATGCAGAGTGGTAGAGGAGTGAATCCTCCTCTGTTGAGGAGTTCTTCTGCCACTGGTGAGTGAGCAGAAGCTGATGGTTTCAAGTGCCACCCTTGAGTATTTATCTGGTTTTCCCCTTAGTTGGGTGACTGCTGGACATAAGCTCCTCCCCCAAAATCACTAAGCAGTAATTATCTGTATGTGTATAAGTGTGTATTTTAGGGGTGGGGGAGAGATATTTTGGGCAGTCATCCTAAATTCTCTTAAAGGTTTTTTTTTTTTTGTTATTTTTTTTTCTTATTATTTTCTTGGATTTCTTATTGTTTATGAGATTGTATTGCTCATAGCTTATTTTTTCTAAAATGTTATGGCCACTCTGTTTTTAGAATTGATTCAGGTAACATTTGGAAAAAATCATGAGCTAGAAAGTAAGGTTAGTAATTCCAAGTGTTCATTTAAGTTTCTCTGTAAATGTTTTAAGGAAAGACCTATAAATTTTGAACTTTAGTGAGCTGTTAATTTCAGGAATAACCCCACTAAAGTTTGTAGAGACCATTTATGTGAGTAACTAGAGGCTACTTAAGTGAGTAATTGTTCACTGGGATACAAGTGAAGAACTTCAGATCAGTTAAGATGTTAATAAGTGAGTTGTGAGAGAACCTGATTACTTTTAAGCAGTTATTTTAGGAGATTATCTTCATGTTATATCTCTGGACTTCTATTTTGATGTTGGAGGCACACTACTACACATTTAATGCAAGTAATGTTTCTGTGTTATGAAATCTTGAAATGCAAGTTCACCTTACAAAATGAGAACTTCATTGTGTCCACTTGTAACAAATGTACTGAAATCCACGCTGCTTAATTTTGCAAGTGTTAACACAGGGTGATATTTGGGGGTTTCAGTTTAGTAAATTTAAACTACTGCTGTTTTTAGTGTTGGTGGATCAAACTTGGTTATAGTTTTAGTTCTTAAGAGATTTTGTTAAACCACTCTTGGCTAATGGACTGTATCGACAGATTGCAACTTCTTTTTTTTTTTTTTTTAATAAATCTTACAGTGATTCAGCATCACTTTATTGAAGTTCAGTACTAAATAGGCAGTAACTCTAAGTCGTTGTGTTGTTTGTGACTCTGAAAAATCGTTTAAAACTGAAGGTCAAAGGATGAGACAAGAAACATATTTCTCTGATTTAGGGGGAAGCTGTAGAATTCAATATATATAGTGCACTTTGCTTTCCGAAAAAATACCTACATATAAATTATCTGTGTATTAAAACTCTTTTGCCAATTGCAAACTTCTTTGATATTCATATATGGTATTCAATTTTGTAGGAGTTATAGGGATGCTAATAAATCATGTGTACTACTGTCAGTTCTCATGCATGGTAGGTACAGAAGGAACACCTGTTACTGTTCCAACCAAGAGACTGAGCTGGTGGCCCTGAACCCTGTGGCTATCCTGTGGAATGACAGGTTAACGTGGGCTGAATTTTACCTGCTCTGTGTCTTTGTTTAAGTCCACATTCTTTTGCTTTTTTTGGCTTTTATGTATTATGGCAAATATCCTAGAACACAAGTTACTGTACTGAAAGGGACCAGTGGACCATCAAGTCTGTTCTGCTTCCAATTGTGCTAATACCTTTGCTTACTAGAGGACTGGATTAATGTTTTAACTTAAACTGCTGCAATAATTTATTCAATGTATTGTTGAACAGTTCTTCTATTCTTCTTCCTAGCCATCCTCTAAACAACACTATGGTTTTTTTTTTTTAAATAATCCTTTTCACTGCAGGGGTCTTCAGGTTAAAGCCTGCTTTCTCCATTAAGCTTGCGTGTCTGACCTGGTCAGTGATTTTCAGAGAACGTTTGCATGTCTGAGATGGCATTTCTACTCCCCACATGTGCCTTCAGTTTGTTTTAGTCTTTCAGAGAAGGAAACTCTGTCCTCAGGTTTTTTGTGTAACTTCTCAAGGTGCTTTATTTAAAAAATTAGTCTCTATAAACTCAAATGAGAATCTAGTCATCTGCTTTTGACAGAGGTAGAAAATATATGGGCATAAAGTTTATTTCCTCCTTGAAAAAACACAACTCCAGCCCCATTTTTGGTTCATATAAATCCAAAAATAGCTTTTGATTTTTTAAAGCATTTAAATATACAGCCCTCAGTGGGAAGTGTGGTTGTTGCTAATTTGACAATATTTGGTTAAGAACAGCAGGCGACAGTTTTATGCACACACAGTTTTGTGCTAATTTCTTACCTAATTCATAAATACCCCCAAAGCAGGCACACTTATGTTACAAAAGCACCAATAATTTACACTGTTATTTGCCCAGCAGCCTCTTTTCCTGCCTTGGCTCCCTCTGGGCAGGAAGGCGAATAATCTCTATGTGTCTCTGCATAAATAGGGATGATTGTGGGGTCAAAAGGTATATACAGGCAAACCCCTTGTCCTTGTGATTAACCTGAACTCCACCCTATTGTGCTGTCTTATGCCACTTCTTTGGCTTGAGATTTTGGTTTTTGTGGGTGTGGGAAATTGAGCTAGAATTGGAGTTCACTGCTTTTGTATGTGCTCCCTGTTGCTCTGGCTCTTTCATGTTGGCAGAGCACTAACATGCTTTTAGTGCTAAGCGTTCATGTGAAAGGTGTGCTGCAGTATTTATTTGCTCTTGCAAAAATATGTGCAACAGACACACTTGTGTATATCTATTTACAGTAACAGCACATTGTAAACAAGAAAGGTTATTTGCAAAGCTGTTTTCAAAATACAGACCTTTAGGTGCTTTTGTTTTATAGTTATACATTTAGAAAGTTGTCTTCACTTACAAATGAAGGTGTCTTCACTCCCTCCTCCCTACAAATGTAATAGTCAGGAATTAAATTTGATCCATTCTGCTACTCCAGAACTTGCTGTTTAATAGTGTACTGGCTGCATCTTCCCATTTAAAGGTAGTCATGTTGTGGCAGTGCAGTAGCTTAACTCCTAAGCTTAACTGCAATAAAAAGACTCAAAATAGAGTCTCTGTGCACCTCATGAATTTGGTACTGAAGTCAAAGCCTCCAGTGCCATTTGCACCAGTCTGCAGTGTTTCATCATATTTGCTGACTGTGTGTTCAGATTGTTGTTGGATGTTGTTGGAAAGAAAGCACTTACGCATGCTTTCCAAAATCCCTTTTTGCTTCAGTCTCTTACTCCTCGAGAGTCGGTGAAAACACATGTAACATGGAAGTGACACCACGATTTGGGAAATGGGAACTGACTTTCACCACAATCCTGCAAGTTACTCGCAAAGTGACTTGAATGAGTCCCACAATAAGCAACTACTTTCAAGGAAGAAGTATGGAACATCTTAATTAAACATAAATTGTAATAAAACAAGAAACCACTCCCTATCATGCACACCTCAGAAAAAAAAAAAAGAAAGCTGAGAAGCAGAACTCCAGAAAAGGTTGTGCTAGGTCCTTGCAGTAGTTGGAAACTGGCCATTTATGTTCTTGTTGCTGAGGATTTTCAGTGTGAATATGCTTAATTTACTGTTTTGACGAGGAGTCTGTGATCTTGATTTTTGCACCATCTAAGCACAAACCATGTGTTTAGTTTCAAATAACAGAGTTCTCTGAAAGTAGTCATTCCCAGCTTTAACTTGAAATTTATCTTATTTTTAATAATTGGCCTTTAGTCTTAATCCCGACTTTTTTCTTAAAATTACTGTTATGGATTATATGGATTATAGTAACTGTTTATGGTAAAATATGGTACTCAAGGAGCCTGGTGTATGGGGAGGTGTTTACTTCCTTTGTTTGGCTAGGTAATCTCAGTTGCGAAGAAAGAGTCAATATGTTGGTGGGAGACTTTTCCTTTAATTTAAAAAGTAGACTGAAAAATGGGGAGTAATTTGTTATTGATGATATAAAATCAAAACACTGTCAACAACAGGGTGCGATGATTTTGCTGCTTCTGGCTCAGGTTCAGTTTTCTTATCCACTTGAAGTAACCTTGAAGGCTGCTCTAGTCTGTGACAAGTTTTCTTCTATTAAAATGCTTATACCCAAAACTCGTGGTAGTTTTGGAAAGGACTCTGACAGCAAAGGACTCTAACAGCTTCTAGCACCATCTCTGGTGAATAAGTTCTCCAGTCTCCAATTTTAAGTTTTCAAAGAAAGGTGTTTAAGAGTTTCCATGAGAAGTTCAAAAGCCTGCCATGAAATTAAAGGAATAATTGGGTTTCCTAGTTCGCGGTGTGCTTTACGGCACTTTCGAAACTCCTAAATCATGCCAACTCCATGGTTTAAAGCTGTCCTCTATCCCTTTCTGTCACACAGTGGTGAAGAGTGTTCTCATACTCCCACGACAGCTGCCAGGTAAGCCCTCAATGGGAGTGCAGAGGAACAAAGTGCACAGGCCAGACTAATACAGAGGGGTTTCAGCTTTTTATTGCTTACAGTCAAATGGACACAGAGGAATAAGAAATGGGACAATTTATTAACTAATAGCTGTGGGAAATCTGGGTGGTTGTTTGTTGGTTTGTTGCTGTTTGTTTTGTTTTGTAATTATTGTAGTGTTCTATTTACATGGAGGGTATTTTCTATTCCAACACTAGCTGCTCGGACTGCACAGGACTAGAAAACATCTTGGTGAAGGAAATATTTACCTTGCTAATTGAAAAATAAATAAGATTTATTTTGAGTTTCAGAACGCATATCGTCTTTTTTAATTAAGAGGCTTGTTGAGGTAATGTGGAGGGATGTGCAGCCCTATCTGTATCTGTATTTTGAGATATAATAAAGAATTCTCTTTAAACACACAAACCAAAACAAACTCTCTTACTCCTACAGTCCTGCACTATTCTTTTTATAGATTTTAAGTCGTTATACTCTTTTAACACTTGTGATTGTGGTTGAGTAAATGTCCTCCTTTCAAGTAGTAATGGAAAGATGGTCTGTATTTATTCTGGCACTGCAAAACTGACTGCTGACCAGTTTGTTCTGTTCAGCTCAAGTAACTGTTGATCACAAGAGCTCTATTTAGTATAGCAGCATATTTAAATAGATGACACCCAGTTAAATATTTATAGTTGTATTCTGGCTGAGTTAACTTGCAGGGACACTGAATAACCATGTTGAAACCTCAAGAGAAGATGTGTTCCACATAGCTTATAGAGAAAGCTTTGAGACTGACATGAATTTTTGATGAAACAATTTTCTGAGACAGATAGTATTATTGATTATTACTTTCTAACAGCACTACATTGTTTATCACCATGCTCATTATGCTTGTATAAAGATAAGATAATCTTCACCTGTCTTAGAGAACTTCTGGTAATTGAGTAAAAGATACCAAACAGAAATACTGGTGTTAGAAAAGATGTTTTCCTTGGGTATGCTGTTGGCCTGACCTTATTCCTCCCTCATTTTTATTTCTCCCTCCCTTACTCCTGAAAGTAAAAACAACAAATACTGTTTAAATGAATGTATTAATTTGAAACTCCTATCAGATGTGTGGGTTTAATTGAAAACTGATCAGTTTCAAGATACTGAAAACACAAAGCTGGGTTTATATATTAAATATTCATCCTTTCTTTCACAAATGCTTTTCTAATTAAGTAGTGTAAATGTTTAATTATATAAAGTTTTGTATTTTCACTATTTCTGTTTAAAAGTGCAAACATGCAGCTGATGGCAGGACTTGCATGGAGAGGAAGAGCAGAAGTATTCAGTTAACTTTGTGTGCAGTTCAGGAAAATAAAATTTCCAGGTGCCTGGTCACTGAATATCCTGAGTAAATGCAAATATTTTGTTCTGGATTTTGACAGTGGAGTTCGACAAAACTCTTTCTGGAGCTACTTAAACATAATCAGATAAAGAGGCTTGCAATTAATTCTAGCTGAAGATGCTCATTTTCAGATTGATGTTGATTGCACTCCCAGTTTTGTCAATACAATGGTTTATGAAGCTTTTCTTTAAGAATTTGATTTGGATTAAAATCAGTCAAACTTTCTGGGAGTGATGGAGGATGAGGCTTGTTTTCTGTAGGTCTGTGTAGTTTCACAGTATGTTTTAAATTATTTTTGAAAACATTAAATAGATCATTGGTCTTTAAAAATTACTTCAAATCTTCTTTCTATTTTAGTAAATACCTGATGTTCTTGTTTAAAAAGACCATAGAAACATAAAAATGCTAAGTAGTCGTATTTTCCCAGTGAAGACTATTTTTATTCTTTTTTTTTAATTCATGCTCTATTTTTTCACTGATTTTTATTAGATTATTTAATATCTTTCTCTACCTCTGTGCCTGCTGAACTCAAGGTTTCTGTCAGACTGCCCTGAACCACAATGAATAAAGTAGAAACCATGGAAAAAAAAAAAAAGAATGGGAACCACTTCTACTTTCCCAAAGGTGAAAAAGTTCATGCAGCTTCCTTTGGTATCCCATAATCAGGGGAATCTTCCAAATGGTTGGTGAAAAATAGGTGTAACTGAGCTGCTTTTTCAAGTGTACCCACTGGAGTATGTAGTCAGCCTGCTGAATAGCCTCATTCATAGCCTGTACTACCTGCTGTGGTTTGGACAATTGGCACAGAGTTGTTTTTAATCTTCCATGTTTAAAATCAGGTGCCAAAGGGGGAAATCCAGACTTTTACAACCAGAACAAATAACAGTGGTCTGAGTTCATTTTAAAAATAAGGGATTTGTTTGTTTTATTAAGTCTGGCATTTTAAATATTACTGTCTTTTTTAAATTTATTTAAATTGAAACTTTGGAAAATTCTTTTGGTGGGTGCATGTGCATATGGTGGGTACAAATCCTTTGAGAAGTAGCTGAGAAAGCTGAAGTTGTTTAACCTGGAGAAAAGAGGCTCGGGGAAAACTTATTTCTCTCTACAACTACCTGAAAAGAAGTTAGAGTGGGTTCCAGTGTCTTTTCCTAAGTAAGGCATGATACAACAAGAGGAAATGGCCTCAAGTTGCACCAGGAGAGGGTTAGAGTGGATATTAGGACAAATTTCATTACCAAAAGAGTTGTCAAGCATTGGAACAGGCTGCCCAGGGAGTCGCCATTCCTGGAGTTATCTAAAAGATTGTAGACGTGGTGCTTAGGGGCATGGTTGGACTTGGCAGTGCTGAGTTAATGGTTGGACTTGATGATCTTAAAGTCTTTTGAAATCTAAACGATTCTATGGTTCTGTATAAATTTTTTATACTCTCTCATTTATGTGAAATAAGCTTGCATCCATGGAGCCTAAGTCTTCCTGATGATTATTAATAGGACTAGTTTTCATTTCAGTTAGCTGAAATTGAATTTTTACAAGCATTATATTGTCACAAAGGAGAATCATAATTACTTGATTTTAATAAAGTGCTAATGCAGTGGCAGCTTTTATTATTACAGAAAATGCATCAAGGCTACAAAGTTTTATAGGTGATATTTGCCATATTACCTGACTCAAATCACAAGTTTCAATATCTCCTGTATTTCATAGGAGGAAAACCACATGAATGTGAGGGATGGTCTTCTTTTATGAGCTTTAACTAGTATGCTTTTGTATTCAAAAGAGGATCAAAAGATAGTTATATAAAAGAGACATGTGTGAAGCAGATACTTCCCATGCTACTGATACGAGAACATATGGAGATACCAGGAAAGACAGGGACTCCTAAACTCTTGACAAACAACCTGACCAAACTTCATCCTGTTTCCAGTGGTGATACTTGCTACCCCTGCTGCTACTATACTAAATGGTGAAAAAACAAAATTGAAGGTTGGACTCCTGCTGCAGGTGATGTTGAATGACTTCTGCACCCATTGATGGTGATCTCCACAGATCACAGATGCTCCACCAGTGTAATTCTGCTGCATACAGAAGTGGGATAGGAAAAGGGATAAGGAGGGAAAGACTCATTTATCTGTGTCACATAGTCCAAATTGTGATGTGGACTCTGAATTATATGATTGTCTCATGACACCTCTCTCAAGGAATTCTTTTAGAACCTTTGGGTTTGTCCTCCAACGAACTGTAGATTCCAGTTTGAGAGCTAGTATATCTATTTGTCTGCAGAGGAAAAAGGTTTCATATGATGACTCGAGGAGGGCTTTTTTACGTTAGAAAATAAGGGTTGCTCTAAACTAGTTTTCAGCCAAAAAAAAAAAGTGTGGAGTCTGGGAAGCTATGGCTAAAATTGAATGCTGTTAATTGATATGGTAGCTATGCTAGTTTCATCGCATCATTTAACATTAACTCTGGTAGAGTCAATTCCATGGCTTATCCAATTAGTATCTGGTTATCCATTTTTGCACTAGAAACAAGGCAAGGTTCTATCTTTATATTTGCAATTTCATTCTGCATGCTAGCTTTCTCTTTTTTTTTTTTAAAGGTACTTCACATTTTTCCAACAATAGACTTCAGTATTAAATGTAGATGTAGTAGATTCAAAAAAAAGCCTTATATACAGAAGATCCATCTACAAATTCAGTAGAAGTTACAAGAATGAGATTTAGAATTGGATTTTTTGATTTAAACCTTTTTATTTACCAGCTTGAAATATTTTTATATAAAGCTGAGCATCTTTAAACATTCTCCTTTTTTCAGGACATAAACATAACACTATTTGTCTGTTGAAATATTAGCTCACCAAGAATGCATGTTAGGTCATTCAGAGAGAGCTTATTGTTTCAGAAAATAGACCTCCTGTGTCTATAGACCTGTGGTGAGATGTATTTGCTTACCAACATATTAGTAAGTAAGTAAAATTAAAATCAGTAAATAAGTAAAATTAAAATACTAGAATATTTTCCTCCTGTTTCCTTTTTATACCTGTCTAAATCCAGATCTTTTCTGGTATGTTCTGTGTATGTAAATTGTATTGGGTTTCAGAGTTGGATTCCACCTTTGGCTGTGCTGATGACCGCAGAATGTTTACATGAACTGTGACAGATTTCTCCCTCTGAGGCCTTCCTGCAGTGCTATATCCCTGAGACATTCAAGTCATTTAGAGCAGGGGTTTTTGTTCATGCACCAATAGCTTGCAGGTAGTTTAAGGGAAAATATATTTAGGCTAGTCACATAGGGAATGCCAACACTGCTGGAAAACAGAGCTGGAGCATGAGCAGAATTTACTTGATATGTGAAATAATCTCTGGTCAACCTTACAAATTATTTAATACTGGTATAGGATAATTTTACTACCTTTACCAGTTTCTAGAGATTAAAAATGCTAAATAAAGGTAAGATGAACTTTTACATTGACAAAGCAAGATCTATTTTACAAACTTAATTAGGATAGCAGACACAGTTTTGTCACATTCTTTCTAAAACCACTTTGGAATATTTAAACTTCTACTGGATCATCTTTCAAAAGCAGAGAAAGACCTCATTGCAAAAATTTATATTCTCTAAGAAAACAATCTGAAGTTTGTAGAGAATTTGATTAGAGGCTGTCACAGTGATGCTACCTATGAATCTCACAGTTAGGGCTAAATGGTCTCCTGGGAACATAGGATCTCGGTCTTTTGACAAGAAAAGTCAAAAATAGTCATAGTGTTAAAGGATCTGTTTCTGTTGAGACTTGGCAAATCCAAGAATAGAGAGCAAGTTAAAATTCCAGTATTTTTAAACCATTTTTCTACAGAATGATAGTGCAGGATGCACTACCATCCAGCTGTTCTGATGGAAAAGTGCCTCATGGTGTTTGTTCAAAGCCCTGGGAGAGCCTCCCTCCCAAGCTGTTAAAATGCTCTTTGGAATCCTTCATTCCTAAGCTACCTGAAGGACAAGTGTGACGCCTCAGATGCAGGTGCTTTTTTGTGTCTAGTAGTTGGGAGAAGTTAATTTGCATACTTACATGGAAACAACTGCAAAAAAGTGATGATTAGCAAGACTACTTTTTTGTAGTTATTTTAGGCCTCGGAGTTATTTTAGGGCCTACATCTAAAATGTCTGCTGGGAGAAAACATGTTTTTTCCAAGTTATACTACTGTTCAGGAAAGGACTTTAGGCTGTCCAAGTCTCAACAAATACCTTATAATCAAGAACTGATGACATCTAATTACATTTAAGGTGACTGCACAGTGGCTTCCATTTTTGGCAGTGGGATCTGCACTGGTTTATGCAAATGTGGATCAGGCCTCTGGTATTTTTTCAAGGAGATAAATGCCCTGAGTCTGTATTTAACAGAAAATGAATTTATAAACAGAGTCTAGCAACCAGGTTCTGAGTTTCTGCAGTCAAGCTTATGGCCCATCAAAGCTTAATCAGCTCCCTGTACCCCTACAGCACAGCATTTTTCCTCGACTTCTGCATTTATGCCACATGCCTGGAAGGCACATAGGAAGCATCTCAAGTTTCTGTTCATGTGCTTGGAGGACAAAGCAGATGTGGTTATATTCTGCCGCTGCCTCTTCCAAAAGAAACACAGTCTGTTTCTTTTGGAGAGTGGTCCATTAAGTGACTAAGTAGGTGTGAGATCTTGAGGGTGAAGGTGTAGATAAGCTCTCTGGGGCATTTAGCTGCCAAACTCTAACAAGCCTTTATTGTGCAAATGCAATCAGAAATGTGTAATAATTGTATAAAATTTCATGGTAGTGTCAGATTGGATATTTTGCACATTGTAGTACTATGTCTCAAATTCCAAACCTATGGAAAGAATTAATGCCTTGAAGCTGCTTTGCAGGATGGATGTACAGGACTAGGGTAGAGGCTTTTATTCCTGATATTTTTATTGAAGGATGAACAGACAGTTTTAAACAAGTCTTTCTGAAAAAGCAAAAGCATGAGGTATAAGAAGTTGCTGTTGGATTGGTGAAAATTTGGCAACGTTTTATCTGAAAACGTAGTCCTGATGAAACCTCACAGTTCACAGTAAAGATGAATTACGTATATTTCTTGTTATAACATCAGGTAATTATTTTAATGTTTAAGCTCTCTTGTCTTATGCTTTTACAATTCAGGGCATCAGTTTTTTGTTTTAAGGAAAACTATTTCCACAGTCTTTGCTTTTTATTTTTAAAGAAATAGTATTTCATATTGTTATTAGAAGCTGTTCAATCTACAAAAACTGGTATTGAAAGTTGTGTACTAACACTCAATTGCTATAAATTAGAATGAAATCTTACCAAGAAAAAAAAAAACAAGACTGCAAGTGTTTCATATGTGTCCTTTATAGTACTGTAATTTAAAGCATGATCACTTGTTATCTGTGTTCTCTCTCTCCTTGCTGGTAACTGCATCCCTCTGAGATCCTCTTGCCAAACAGATTCTGGGAGTAGGAAACCAGTGCTTTGGAAAAGTTGAAACTCACAACCAAACTAGCTGCAGGCTTGCCATCTCTTCCCAAAGGGATTTCTTTCCTTCTTCATCTCAGATATTTATTAAGTTTTCATTTGGAGACCCTTTTAAAGATGAGTATTGCAGTGTTCCTGGCTCTTTGAAGAACAGTGGGTTTTTTTTTCTTTTGAAGTATAAAAAACAATGGCAAACTTCATAAGAACTTTTAATTCTGTTTTCCCAAGGTCTGTCATTTGTTTTTCTTAGTCTAGAACAGAATGTTTTCTCTGAATTTCAGTTGTTGTCATTTGAAATGAGAAAAAATTTAGAGAAACTTTCTGTGTTCTCTGTGGTTTGGAGCTGATTGGACTGTTCATGTTACCCTCCTGTGTATACCAGAATAATCTGTAGAGGACTATAAATAAGTTTAAGAATTTCAATATGTCTTTTGGGGTGCATCCCGTGGGATGCTTTCTGAAGCTGGTTGGTCATTACAACATGGAAGTACAGAGAGTAACAGATGAAGTTAAGAGAGATGATTAGATTTTTAAAATGCTGCATAAGTATGTGTAGATGATTATTTTTAGGGCTCTTTTAAGGTTTTTTCACCCTGCTCTTTGTTTCCTTCTGGATATTGTGATTAGGCAGGTATTAAGGATTGCCATGATTATACAGACCTCCAGCTTTTCTTAGTGTCCTCATGGCAGCAACCTTGCATGCCAAAGGCATATATATAGTGGAAAAGATGACACTGAAAGGGATTTGAGTAGGTGTGGCTATTGCAAAGAGTTCTGTCTTACATGAGTAAAACTGATTCCTTTAAAAACTGCTGCCTTGCTAGTCACCATGCATTTTGGCTTAAGTTTTGAAGGTGCTTGAAGTACTCACAAAATTACGTCTGTTTAGGCAGTGGGATATTGATGCCCATGCCCCAGACAGCCTCATCCTGGGTGAGGCATCCTCTGAATGCCACTTTTATAGAGGCAACTAACTGCTGTCCTTGGATGAGGCTGGAGATAAGAATTTGTGATTTTCTCCAGTGACTGACTGATATATTGTGGCACCCACTATACTGTCAATTAGAAATTCATTCTTAAGTGTCTCATTGTGTCCATTATTTATGTACTTATTATATGTATTATTATTCAATACTGAATGCTCTGTAATGCCTGCATCTCTCTGCATCTGGCCGTTAGTGTCTGCTGATGATGAATGGCATCTGCTCCCTGTAGGCAGAACCAGCCAAAATGACGAAATCAGGCCAGGTGCTGTCCACATTTTAGTCCAACTCTCCTAAAAGGTAATTGTAAGTACCTTCATTGATGGAGGATGATGAGATTGTACAGCTTACTACATTTGTATTATAGTTCTTATTTAGAACGGTTAGGCAGTGGAAGATAGGGGGCTTAGTTTTATTTCTTTGGGCTTCAGCATTATGTTGGGTAGTAGTTTTGTAGTTTGGGGCAGGGGGGTAATAGAATATAATTAATATTAAAATAATACATTTTAAGAATAGCGCCCTTTCCCTTTACTGCTATTGCTGCTAATTTTTTTCTCAGCCTGTCAGTTCTTGAAAGTTGCTTTCCAAAGTTTGCAAAAGGCAAAATGACAAACCGTAAGGAAACAACAAAGGAAACCTGTTTTGCTTTCAGGCTATCCTCTTTCCAATACCACATCAGGATGTGTTTTTGCTCCCTTTAGAGCGGCAGGATTTCTTCTCCTGAAGAGTCTCTGGCCTTGTGGAAGTGTGTATAAAGGGAGAAGACAGCTTGTAACTAGAACACTGCACATTTCATACATGAAACATGCTAGCAATACATATAGAATTGAAGGCTTATTAATTGAAGTCTTTCAGTTATTTTTTTCTATGCATTTTGTTCCAATTTCCATATCTTTAGCTTTGCTCTCTGCTTCTCAGTGTATTTTATGCTTCCTCATACTATTGTGTTCTACCTACACCATTCACCATGGCATGGGTGGGCGTACTTGTTGCTGCTCCTTATATCAGCTCTTGGTGCTCATGCATTATCAGGCAGGGGTTCTGTGGAGTCAAGCAGCATAAGTAGGATGAGTACTTTTTTGAAAAATAAGGCCAAAACAGAAAAGGAAACACATTTTTGAAGCTGGCTAGAACAGAGTCTTTAGGTAGCAAGAAACTGCTGCATTGTACAATATGTTCTTGCTGCAACTCGTCCAACCATGTTGACATAGAATCACTGCTTTTAAATAGAAAAATTTAACTAGAACATAATTAAGGTTGTATTTTACTTCTCTTCAAAACCACTATGTACAAAACTCTATATTTAGTATGAGACCACCAAAAATGATAGTCTGTCCATTGACTCACTTCAAAATATATTCCTCTAAAAATGCAACCCAAGACAAAAGTCAGCAATCCTGAAACTTCAGACAGAATCACCATCTATTCTTGGTGAAGGTTTTGGATTTTCTTATGTTGTTATTATGATTTCTATCATGCTTTCCGAGAGCAGACTTTTCAGTCTGTCTCACTGCAAATACCATATTTTTTATTCAATAGAACTGAAGATCATCTGAGTTTGAGTCCTAGCCTGGAGGTGCTGAATAGAAAATAAGTTTTAAATTTTCCATTCATTTTATATGTACAGATGCAAAATGAAAAACCTGCTTCTTGGCTCTTAGCTCCAAGAAGCTGCAGAAGAACTCAGGCTGGTGATGAAATGTTCCTGCTGTGGTGACAGCCCAAGAATGCTGTCCACTCCATTAGGTCAGGTTTGGAATTCAGGGCACTTCTCTTTTGTTTGTGTCTGTGAACTTGAAAGGAGTTTTTTCCAGCAGGAAGCAAATATGGATATTTTTATGATATGCCACTTGTTTCAAGTTCATTCTTGTAGTTGCTCAGTACTTGTTTTCTTCAAATTTATGTAAACTCCTTGAGACTGAAGAGTCTTCTTGCTATCTGAGAAATCACTACCAGGTTTCCCCAATAATTCTCTGGTGTCTTGACGTGTCTACATCTTATTCTCCCTTGAGCAAAATGTAATTTTAAATATTTTCAGTGTCTGAAGCCAAACTGGATCATTATAATAATTCTTTCCTACTGTCATAATACAAGCCAAAGAAGCTTGCCCAGTAGCTTCTGTTTCTGCCCAAAGCATGTCTTCAAGGACATAACATTCTATCCTAGCCTTTATGTAGTTGTGGGTTACTCTGGTTACTTCACAAACTGCTCCTGATCCCACTTCACAAAGGACAACTCCCTTTGTTATCACATCTTTCAGTTGTTTGTCAGGACTTTTTTTTCCTCTCTCTTTTTTTCCTTAGTTTTCTTTTTTTTCCTCATTTTTTCTTTTTTTCTTTTTTTTTTCCCCTGCCTCGGATTGTTGTGCAATACCATTTTAGCATGCAAGGAGCCATATTAACTTGTTTTGATCTGGGAGAATCTAAGCATCAGGAACTGTCATAGATGGCTACTACAGACACAATCTCTCCTACATCTCCAAAAGAACTTGATTTGTCTTAGTTTCATATTTCAAGAACACCTTTCTCAGTTCAGCGGTTTTATTTTTGTATCTTTCTTTTTCTCTTGATCAATTTCTTATTCTGTCATCTTCCTGCTTGTTTGGATATGATATGTATTCTGTCTTTTGGATACAGCACATATGTTCCTATGAATATATACATGCATATATATGCATAAACTATATAAGCACACTAATTAGATAACAGACTTGAACAAATAAATTTTTAAAATATGCTTTTTCTATAAGACATCTTTTGTATATATGGAGATAGAAAGTTATCTAGCATCACCTAATTTTCAGAATTTAATTCCAATGCAGTTTTCAGGCCATACATGAAAATCACACATTTTTACAAAAATATTTACAAAATACTAATTAGTTTCTGAAAAGTAATGTAAAAATTAATTCAGATTAAAAGATGAAATTTTATGAAAATATATAACCATTTTTTTCCACCCCTGAAGGCAACTAGTTCCTGACTTAAAAATTCAACTTTTATACTAATTGACATCCAAGAGATATCTATCAGAATTAGGTAAGCTATAGCAAAGCTTTGTAAAAATTATATTAAATATGTTTCTCTGCAAATTCAAAAGAAGGAGAAGCATTATTTCCTTATCAGAGGAGGAATATTCCTTGAACTGTTCTCAAGACTTTACCCTTAGGTGCATGAAAATCTTTACTTTTTCAAGTGTCTTTAACTTCATATTTTCCAAAGTAGTTTTAAACACTGTAATTATTTTTTCAGAAATATTAATTGATGCATTTATGTATAGAGCTCAATTAATTCATATGTTATGCATCAGAACAGCATTCATCTCCTTTGGAAGTGATGGGGAGCAGAATGACAGACTGTGCTGTTCACCAGAGCTAATGTCTGGACTGGTCCCCTGCATCTGTAAGTAGAGTCTGTTGGGTCCTAACTTCATCCACACTGACAGAAGTCCTGCCCTTGTCGAAGGTTTTCTGGTGGGGGAGTCTGCTAAATTAGTCTGAAATGTATCTTTCAAGCCAGAAAATTACTTTAAACAGGAAAGGCTAAAGTAGAAATAAGGCTGTGACTGCAAATATGAGTCAACAAAGGAATTCTGGCAGGCCTGGCAGGCCAAAGCCTACATGACCTACGTGAAGCCCTTCAGAATGTTTTTGTTGACAGATGCATGACTGAACTTGCATCTGGCAGGTCCTGCTGAGAGACACCAAAACAGCTCCTTTTTTATTGACCAGAAGAGTGGATACAAAACCCTTTCTGTGACTTGCCAAATGTACACAAGTAAATTTGAGATGCCAATTTCTATTTGTGTCCATGGTAGCAGATTGTACTTTTCCTCTGACTGTCATTTATTAACTCTTCACAAGTGCTGTGTTATATCTTCCACTGCTAATGTCTGATTGACCCCATGAAGATTTGTTGTACTTTCATTTGAAATCTTGAGAGCTTGTCTTTTCTCTAGAAGCTGCAGCTTTACAGAAAGGTGCTCCTCAGCATATTTCCTGCCTCTGGCCAGCTACACAAAGCAAATTCTGCTTTTTAATATTTGAGCCTCTGAGTGCATTGGACGTGTCTATACAGCTGGCACCAGACTTTTGCAATCCTGCAGAAGCCAGCTGGATTTGAAGCAGGCCTTCACTGGAAGCTGTGTGACCATCCTGGAGTGGTGCAGCACAATACATGTATTTGCAAGGGGATGTGCATGCTAATGCAGCTTTGTGTGCAGCCAGACCAGGGTATAGGCAGTCTGGTTGCACCTGCCTGCATAGATACCACTGCTGTGTCCAACAGATTGTGTAGAACTGCCAGTTCTGGTCACCTAAAATAAATTATCAAATTGCAGCAAGAATAAGTAGTTGTACTGTTGCAGAATACAAGGAGAGTGGAAAAAGAACAGGGCTGGAAAAGGAAATGAGGTTTTTTTTCTTACACCAAACTATTTCCATCAAAATGCCAGAGCACACAAAACTAGGATTTGGCAGGAGCCTCTTCCACGCAGCAGTTCTCTGTTGGATGCTGTGGGGAAAGTGGCTTTGGAGCTGGATGAGTGAGGAGGCTGGAAATCCTATTGTGTGTGCTTGTGATTTTGAACAGAACTTCTTCCTTCTGAACTGCAAAATATGGCAGTTGGTGTATGGCAAATGGTCAGGTTTGTAACAAGTATGCATAACCAATTATGGAGTATTCTGTGAAGCAGTGGATCCAGAGAGAACAGCTTTGGTGTCTGTTACAGTGCATTCCTAGAACTTCACTCGGTGATTGAGCGATTTCAAATTAAGTGAAAGATGAATCCTTCCACACCCTTTGGAAAAGCAGATATTTTCCTTTTAGCAGAGAACATCTGTTGTAGTTAAACTTATATATTAAATACTTTTTTTCTGAGAAATCAGAGCAGCTGCTGTTTTTACAAACAGTAAAGACTGAAGAGATGACAAGAGCACTTATGTATTAAAGGTCCCCTTCAATATAGAACATAAACGCTTCCGTTGTATCAAGAGAGATTTTACCTTAACATCATATGTCAAAGTAACATATGAAATTACCATATCCATAATCTCTGATTCACATAAATTTACAGAAAAAAAGAAAGAGAAAAAAACCATAACAACAATGAAAAAGACTACACAGCCTCATTCCCATTAAGAACTCCAGAGCTGTTGTCTTTCCTCACTTTAAACAGATGTAGTTTGTATTAGTATTCTGGAAATGTAAGTGTATCAAAGGACCTGCTTTAGACAGTAGACAATGTGAAAAGCTAAATATTTGTGTAAGTGACATTAGGTAGTATTAGTCTTTGTCTCCTGAAAAGGCTAGTCCCGATCATAGTGTAAGAGCCACCTTCTTTAGCTCAAAAGCTGACTCATGCTTTTAATTACTGATTCATCTGAACAGGTTCTGCTTACAGCACACAAACAGCCCCATAGAATTACACAGACTGCTCATGTGATTCACAAAACAATTATCTTTTTGGTTAGTGTGATAGTGCTTTTTTTCCCTCCATAAAGAAGATCAAGAGTCACAGAAAACAGTTCAACTTATCTTTAAAAAATATTTGGTGATCTACTGATAGAAGCATTATTTTGGGGCTGATTTATGGCAGGAGGAACCTCCATACATAGGTTAGGAGAAGTAGTGGCATCTACCAGAAATATTTTAGAAGACAAATTTTGGGACTTAAAAGTGAATTTGATGAGAATTACTGAGAAAAAATAAATCCAAGCTAATGGTTCCAGAAGGCTTTTTAACTTTTTCTAGCTATTGCAGTTAGATAAATAGGTGTAGTTATACATCAAAAAAATATGGAGGATCAGAAAACACTGTAAGTGTGCCTTGTTTGAGGACCACAGGTTTGATCAGTGTCAATCACAGGTTTGATACTTGTGACATTGACTACAACTTGGTGCTTTATACTAGCCTGTCTTAATTCAGTGGATTTGCCCAAAGTAGGTATTAATCAAAAAAGAAAGAAAAAGGAAGCGTCCAAATTGTTTGTTGCTGCTACGGCTAAATACATAGTTCAATGTATTGATTTCCAGTTCATCTATGCATAGTTTTTACTCTGTCATGGATTAGTTAAAGCTTCCAAACTAATCTAAGGGGACTGTAAAATAATGATTTACAGTGCTGCTAATGAAATACTAGAAATGAACTGTTGTACCTTGAAAGAATATCAGAAGCAGTTATATGCAAGATTTGGTTGCTTTTATGTGGATGGAGAAAAAATTGATAAGGCTGGTGAAGTGAACTGTTGAGAAATGTCATTATGAGAAATGTCATCCTCTGTAACTAAATTCCCTCTATCCCTTACAAATGGAAAGAAATCTCAGTAATGTTTTAAAATCTGGGTTTCTTTTTAAAAATCCCTTTTTATGCCAAAATACTTTTGTTGGAAAAACTTTAATATGTTTTTTCCTGAAAACTTTTTTTTTAATTAAATGTTACTTTGAAAGACTGGAAGTGTCTCAGTTTCATATGTTCTTCATTTTCTTTTACTAAAAACAAATTAAATTTTGCACATATGTATGTGTGTATGTGTATTTATGGTGAGAGAAAGACCAGGAGGGCAACATTCAACCTGGAAAAGGTGACAGAAGACTAAGAAATATTTTCTCATCACTAATTTAGCCATTCCAACTGATGGTCAACTAGTAAATTTCTCTTTCCAAACTGGCCTTTGCTAGTTAAACACAAGGTATTTACTTTGGCTACAGGACATTTAGGCAGACGTGGTATGAGAGGCAGACAGTGCCAAGTTAGTTGAAAGGTCTGTTAAAACATTTGAGAGTGGCCAAGGAGGAACAATGCTACTTATTTATTTAAACTCTAAGTATTAAAATATGGAACTGCTTTCTGTGGTAGTAGAGAAAGCATATTTTTTCCTACTTGAGAATGCAATGTAACATTCATTGGCAGATATTGATTATTTGTAGACTTAAATCATTATCTTCTTATCCTGTCTAGAGATCTATTTTGTTTATTTAGCAGTTTGAAAAAATGTAAAATTCATATTAATGCTGAGGATGGAGAAAATGTTGACATTATTAACAGTCATTCGAGTTTAGCCTGGGTTTTCTGCAGCTGGAATGCAGTTGTTTTTCTTTTGTTTGCCTGAGGATTGAGCCCCCAAATAATTGCAGCTCAACTGATCACAAATAGCTTTTAATTGGTAATCCTCATGCATAAGTTGGTATCATTGTATTTTCAGTTTCAACCCGAATGTTAAAAAATGATACGTTGAAATAGAGAAAAGTATGATTTTCACAGGGCGCCTCATAAAAAGAAACAAGGCATTGTGTCAAAAACCAAGTAGCACAGTTGCACTATTTATCCTTTTATCCATCTTTGTTACCATTATGTACCTTTCACTTTTTAATCTTTTTTCCTTCTGGTTTTCCTAATTTTGTTCAAATTATAATTTTTATTATCAGCAACTTAGTTCATTATAGCCTTTTTTAAAATCTACATTTGTTTTTCTCATTTTCCATATGTAAGGATATTTCTGTATGGTATCACATAATTACATATGTAATTATTGCATTGTCTGTTCGTGCCTGCTTAATTCAAAAATAGAAACAAGGCATATCTCTTTTAATCTATTTGACTACATAGAATGAAAATAGCACCTTGTTGGAATTGTGTGTTAACCACTTTTATGCTGTTGTTTCAAGTATGAGAAGTTTGCCCCTACTTTCCATTGGTTGTAATTGTCAAAGGTTTATGTGCCATTTACAAGAGACATATTTTGAATAAAGCAGAAGCATTAACTCTTTTCCAGAATTGGAAGAGCAATGTGTTTGTGAGAGATAATAACTGATATGAAATTTTGCTGAAGTTGGTTCAACCTAACACTACAATTTCCCTGCATGACCTTTTTTAACACCTTATGTCCAAGTCCTTCTTTCAGTTGGACAAAGGTGTGTAGTGAACCAAGATCTCCAGGGTTGAAAAAAGATTTTGCTTATGGCAGCACACGCCAGCCATCATATCAACACAGCTTCAGCACTGTCTAGTAGCATTTATATAGTCATATTCAACATAAAAAATATTCCTTGTATTCCTTTGCATTATTCTTTCTCATTATAGTAAGAGAAATGAACAGAGAAGATGTGTTCATACATAGGTCAGTACAGGGAACAAACACAGCAGAGTTTTTCTTCCTGCCTCCAGACTAGCAATCTCTCTTAAAGTAAAAGTGTTTGTAAAGAGTAAAAATAATACATACCTGAGTGCTAAAAGTATTCTAATATCTTTATTTAAAACCAAAGGTGTCTCTGAGCAATTCCCGCAGATACATTATGGTTACTTTTAATAACTCAGCCTACAATTTCGTATGTGTTTTACTACAATAGTTTAAATGTTCAATGTAGCACAGAAAATGTCATCTACATGAGACGAGAGAGACTGCATATACAAAATTTACCCCTTGCTTCTTGCCCTTTTTTTCCCAGTGACTATTCTTGTGAGTGGTACTAGCCTAGCTCCTAGGAAAAGGAAGCTCACAGTTCAAATTGTAGTAGTGTCATTTGTTTCACACAAAAAAAAATATTTTACAAGAAAACAACAGAAGCCAAAGGAGATAATATTTTCAGCATATGCAGCATATTCAAGTTACTTTCCATATTATAAAAGTGTTCCATCCCTTTTTCTTTGTAATGTAATGCTGCTTCCTAATTTAATAACTTTCAAGATAAAATTTGGCCTAAGAAATGACTGGAATAAACCTAAGAAATCTGTAGCACTGAAAGACATTTTTGAAAAAGTGAACCTTAACATCTAAAATGCCAAGAGGAGAACTTTCTCCCAATATTGACATCTGTCTCTTTTTTTTAAGCAATGGCTTTAAATAATTTCCCAGATGTTACACAGCATTTTTATCAAATCCATGTTTTTATACCTCCTAAATTGTATCCCCTACATTTCTGCAAGATACGTACTTCTTTCTTACTCCGTAACCCTAATTTTTTTCCCCTTCATCAAGTGTTACAACCATTGGAATGGTTTATGTGTGTTTCCAAGGGTAGGTACCTGGAGGTTAATGTTTTATATGTAATATGTGCTACTGTAATCTGTTAATTCAAAGTAATTTGGAAGCAGAAGGATAAGCCACATGTGGATAAAGCCCAAATCACAACGCTGATTGTCATCCCTCTATTTCTGTGCTTTAAGTCTGCGACACACCATGCAATGAATTATCTTGCATCAAAACATCAATGTGTGTACATGCACTTAGTAGTCTATGGTAAATGTGGAATTATGAGAGTAATTATTGTCTTTATGGGCTAAGGCAGAGTTTCACAGCTGAGCTCATCTACTTGGCTGCTTGCCACCAAAAGGTCAGCTTCTCTGCCCTAGCTCTGTCCTTTAGTCCCCCTACTGTGCTCTCCTCATTTCCTTCCGCCTTGTGTGGCAGTTGTCAGGTTCTTCTGGGATCTGCTTTAGCTGAGATAGCCAAAACCAATCAAACCTATTTACTGGTTTAATTTTCTTCCATTCTAGCAAATTGAAAGAGCATTATAGGGATGTTCCATCAGCATTAGGTTGAAAGAGTGAGCAGAGGAGGAACCGGTCCATGAATCACTTAGAATGTTCCATAGCCCATATTTTTAATTCAGGTCTTCGACTCTAGCCATGAACACAGTTTGGTGGGGTTTTTTTTACACCTGCTCCTTGTGTATGAAGCAGAGATATTTGTTCCCTTATGTGGTTAAAAGTAAACTGAAGTCCCGAAAATGGGCTATGTTGCAATTTATCTTCTATGACTTTAAAAGGTTGACTGTATCAGTGCACTCTAGATATTTGAAAACTTTAGATTACTTATTAATTTTAGACATCTTGAGTTAAAATATGATGTTCTGCAGGAAATCAAACTGGTCTGGTTTCGATTTGTAATGGCCAGTTAATTTCAAACTGTTTCATACGGGAAAACAAGACTGGAGAGAAGTGTGTGTTGGAGGAAGGGGTCAGACATTTTTGATGTCTTAGATTTTGAACATCGGGATGCTTTTTCTACCAGAACAGTAAACCAGCTTAATTAACTTCAGTATTGTGTCTTTTCCTTTGCAGCTTTTTGAAAGGAATCTGATGCTTGGGTAGCTGATGTGCTAATACTCTAATAAGGATGTAATAATGTTATTTCAGTTACATAGATTATATTTAGACAACCTTGACCCACCCAATGGCTTGTTGTTTTCTTCTGTTCCATAAAATGGGGTCTGACTCTTATTCACTGCCCATTTTGAGAACAGAATAAGCTATCGATCTCTATTCATCCAGACCCCAAATTAAGAGCACCTGCCAATTGCTGTGTATTATATTTGCACAAACACTGCCATCTGTGGAGGGGCCTAACAGAGGATTATGATGTCCTTAATGCCACCCATCTGGGTGGCCATCCTAAAAATAACCAGACAGTGTTACTCAAGGTAACGCCTTAAACACATTGACTGCAAGCACTGCAGACTGCACTTCCTGATAAACACCAAGCGATCATCTAAAATACAAATGAATCACTTTATTCCCATTTTGATTCTGAATGCTTAAAGGTTGATCATGGCTTGCAGTTTTGCTCTCCCTGGCCTATTCTGTTTTTAAAAGAATCGACTATGTACAGTTTTTTTCCTTTCACCTATTTTGCTACATAAGTTCTATTATTGACAAGCTCTATTATTCAAAGAATCCGTGTATCCTTTGATGCTGGGGTAGGAAACTGTGAGCAGTGGTACTTGTGAAATATTACCTCCCCAGAATTACTACCTAATTATAGCCTGAGTCTTAAAAGATTATGTCCTAATGGATCACTTAGTAGAGGTTTAAAGCTTGTATTTGCAAAAGGCAGGCATTCTTAGTTTAAGGTCTAGATATTTTCTGTTTTCCCCAGCACTGTCATTGCTCTTTGTTTCTTCCTTGGTGTAAACTGCCGAGGAGAGTTCTAAAGTTGGTAAAATGACCGTAGCTGGGCCATTGTGTGTCTTTGGTGTCCATGGCCATCCAGTGCAGAGACTGGGGTCATCAGTGACAGTGCTTTTCCTCTCTGGTGGGAGAGTGGAGGAATGTACCACAGCTGATGTGGTCCAGCCATGCCACTTGGACTGCAAGGGAGCAGGTCATACTGAAAGATGTAAATACGAGGTACTGCTGCAGAATTTACTAGTTGAATTATTTTTGCTTTTGGTAACCATTTTCCAGGCTATGATCAGTTTTTCAATAATGTCACTTCTCCAGAAAATTATTTGGTAATAAATAAGAAGGAATTACATGTGGGGCATTGATAAGTAATTTATAGCTGAAAGATAAATTCACTGGAAAATGAGAGTAACAAGGAAAAGGCTAGAGATCTGCAATTTCCCATATACTTGCAGAAAGTCAGTGAGTTTGAAGAGAGGCTGTAAAAAAAATACAGGGACACCAGATAGCAAGTACTTTAATGAAAAATGTTGTCATGTAAAAAAGATGTCCAAAGCCAAACAATGTTTGATAGAGTGGTGTTAATTTGGTGATTCCTAAACACAGCTCCATATTAGGTTAGTTTTACTATGTCAATCCATTCCATAAATATATTAGAAGACTTTATTCATTGTATCTTCAAATAATAACTTGAAGTAAATTGGGAGCATAGCTTGAAGGTGTAGTGCACTGTGAATGAATTCAGGTCCTGGCAGAATAGAAATATAAATGAAAATCTGAAATTCTGACTCATGTATGCCCTCATACACTTTGGAGATCCTTTAAGCTACTAATGGAAGATACGCTGAATCTTTAAAAATTGTATTCAGTAACTGACTATTATGGGAAAATAACACTCAATCAGCAACATCTGTGTTTAGGAGAAACAATATTGTCTAGTACATTCCTCTCTTACTCTATCTTGTATTATTAAGGATATTCTCCTGTGATTTTTGTCACAAAGTAATTTATGGCACAGCTATCAAAATGCATAATTTCTTCTTCCAAGATGCTTTTAAGTGGCAGAATTACCAATTTTCATAGTAGGCCATGCTAATCTCTTTTACCAAACACAAAGACTTGAACCTTGGAGTTTAGGGGTTCCTGGCACATCCAATTTAAAATGAAGGAAGACTTTTCTTTGTAACAACTGCTTAGGTCTTCTGCACAAATAAATTTTTTTTGGTAACATTTAAAAATACATTTAACGGCTTTATATGCAAAAATGTGTAAAAAAGTAAGTGCTTTTAAATTCTTAAAGCCATGGGAAAACAATACCAATTTAAGCATAAAGGAGGGACATTTTCTTTGGGGTGCTGTCCAGCTTTCTTTGATTTTAGTACTGCTCCTGTTGGTATGGTCTGTGAGGATAAGTGTCGGAGTGGGGCTCATGGTCAGTGTGCAGATCTTTGCAGGTGATGACTACCTGCAGCAGACCTCTTGGATCCTCCACCTCATAATTGAGGAGTTTCTAAGAACATGTTGGGATGCAGGATGACCTGATTGAACAGACCTCTTCAAAGAGGTTGTGAGCAGTTACAGAACTAGTATTATCAATGTGACTACAAATGTCTGGAAAAAAGACTATTCATTGGCTTTTCTGAAGCACAAATACTAATATTCAGTCTTGAGCCCTGAATCAGCTCAACTAGGGTTAGGGACATGCCTAACTTTAGAAGTGTTGGTCACTTTCTAAAAGTGTCTTTAGTGGTTTTATTTTGTTATACAGAAGTGAAAACAAAAAGTAGTGAGCATATTCAGCAATATTGACTAATTCCAGTGTCATGGGCTACAAGACCAGTCTAGTGAAAGGTGAGATTTGATGTGTGCAGATTTCAGGTGCAGTGTGGAGTTGGAGTGGATCATAAAAAGAATAATTTTGGGTGGGAACTTGAATGCCACAAGCTTTTGTGGGAGAGTATTTGATGGTAACACCTCAGGGCAGATGTAGACTTAACATTAGGACATATTTTACCAAGTTAGTCAAGTACTGGAGTGAGCTTCCTAGAAAGATGGTCAGTGTCCCAAACCTGACAGTTTTTAAGAGGCGTATGGACAATGCCCTTAATAACATGCTTTAACTTTTGTTCAGATCTGAAGTGATAAAGCAGTGGACTAGATGATCAGCTGCACTAGTCTAGTCTAGTATAGTAGATTCTGCTCTATTCCAAAAGGATTGGAAAGTAACTGGATGTAGAGTGGGAAGAGCAAGAGGGTTTGGGAGAGCATTAGGAGAGGGGAACTTTCAGAGGCATTGACACTCTGGGAGTGGGAAGATTAGATCTGTGAGGAAATAGAACAGAAGATTTAAAGCCAGAGGCTTTAGAGGAGGAAGACTGGAGAGATGAGATGCTCTGCAGCAAAATGGACCAACTCAATATTAGCTTCTAGTACCAGAGGCTGTTTTCCTCTCCCAGACATATGCATGGATGTGAAATATCTTTGCCCTGACTTTTTCCTTCATAAAGCCCTATATTTCAAATTTCAGGGACTTTTTTCTTGAAACAAACACCAAACAGATTTAAGGTTCTGATTTTCCTTAAACTGCTAAGTTAACAGACAAACCCAGCATTGATATTGTCCTTCCTCACTCCTCCTATATAGAAAGTCTATGAAGCATAATTGAGAGCTGTAGCTGTGACAGCTTTTATGCTTTTACGGATGTGTTTTGAGCAGGTTGATTTATGTGTGTCCTGGTGTGTAAGTTCCTGCATGAGAGTAAGATGCATCTGAGAACCTCTGATAACAGAAGCTGTAGTAGAACTGGGTCAAATGTGTTTAAGTAAATACACTACAGATACAACACAGTAAAAAGTAAAATCATCTGCCAGGAGATTAGGTGTGAAGTACACTTGTTAATACTGAGCAAGCTAATTCTTCTGAGTTTTCACCATGCATTATTTAATTTCTGGTATGAAGAAGGTGTTTGGCAAAGATAAGCCCATACCTGCAGTTTAAAATATGAGCTGTAAGATAAGGCGCAAAAGAAGTTGTATTGGTGGCTTCCTGTGCCAAATCTGGGCCCTTCTCTATTAATGTATAACACAGTAACTCTCTGATAAGAGGATTTTTTACTTTATTGAGGTGAGTACTTTGAAAATATTTCAGCTTAGTCTAGCTGTGTCCATAGATTGCAGCAATAATAGCTGGCATGATAAGAGCCATATGGAATATTCACTGAAAGTTAATTTTTGTCATTTCAAAAGACAGTTTAAGATTTGAAAACTTTTAAATAAAACAAGGCAAACACCACAGCTGGCTGCTGAGAGCCTAAGTTCAAAGTAGGTTTATGGAGTAAAATTTATTCATTAAAAATTACTGTGCAGACTGTGAAAAATACCTGAAGCGTTCTCTCCCCCTAAAAATAGACAAATCATTTCGAAGGAAGTCTTGGGAGGTAGAAAAAAACCCCCAACTTTTATGCAAGGTATGTGTTCAAATCTTGTTTAAAGGAAAAAAAATTAGAGACAGTTTTTATTGTAGCCTCAGTTTTAAAGCTGTGGTAAGCTGCTTCCCCCCCAAAAAAGATGGTCATTTTTGTAACCCTATTCTTACACTTTTTCATGCAGATACATTGCCAATGTATTTAAACAAGAGCAGACATCAAAGCAGATGAAAGAAAATTAAGTATTTGTTTTCAATCTAATTTTTCACTGCTTTTGTTCAACTTGCACTTTTTTATAAAGCTCAAGTGGTTTTGCCTGCTGCTACTCTAAGTGTTACAAGGCTACTTTGGAATATATTAAACAGAAGTCTTTTGAATACACAGGAGATGTTCATTGTTAGTAATTTGTTAAATGATCAGGCTAGTAAAAATCTAGCATATGATTAATCTGGGAGCCAAGTAGTATTTCTTTCAATTGGCTTAACAAGTAGGACAAAACCCCTATTCAAAATGCATTGCCTTGGAAATGTGAGTGAATTACAGCAGAAATAGTTTTCTGATTGTGTACATTGCATGAAGGAATATTTTAAGCATTTGAAGGCTCAGCTAAATCATTCTGCAGTTCAAGCACTGAATTTAATATAAGTGGAATACTTAGTGTTATTTTAACCTTTTGTATCATTTTCCAAGACTTGAATGGAATGTCTTTTTCCGACTTGCGATAATGTTTATTTCTCAATTATTCAGTGTTTGCTGGTATAATTATAAAATATAAGCAAAAATCAGCATACTTTATGAAGCATCTATAATCAACATTTTTCTTTTTATAGAAAATAATATGAGGGAGAGTTGTAATTGCTATGTATTTTAATCATTGATCTAATTTCTTTTTGGTGTCCAGCTACAGGAATTGGTGTTTGTCCTACCTTTTAGTTGAATGAAAGCTGTCCCTCGATAGAGGGAGTGTCTGCTTGCCAGCTGTCACCGAAAATCCCTGCTTTCTTAACTCAGATGTGCTCCTCTTGCATCAGGCGTGATTCACAGGAGTGCTCAGCTGGCAATTCAAAAGAGTTAGAAGGAAGCAGCCCTCTCATTCAAAAACCCTTTTTTGGTGACTTTTGGACTTTCTAACTTATTGAAAAGCTGAGCTGAATCATATACTGCCTACTGACTGATGGGTCTGCCTTCTGATTCAGTTCCAGGAGAGAATAATTTTTTGTTTCCCAGCAGAAAATTACTCCATATGAGAGGTGGAAGGGGACTGGGGATTCTCACTTGTTTAACTTCCATGTTCTCATTTATCTGTGTTAAAGAGGAGTGTGAAATTCATTTGACATGTCTCTGTAATGGGATGGGCTTTTTTTGAGAGTTGAGAACAAATTCCTTCATGTTCTGTAACCAATAAAAATTCCTTCTTATGAGAAAAAGTTACAGCATTTTCCTGAGTTTTTCAGTCTATTCATATTCTTGTAGCAAAACTCAGATTTCAGAAAGGGGAAACAAGCTTCCTGGAAGATCTTACACAAATGCCTTCATGTCTGTCATCCATTTCTCTGCTTCTGTTAATGTAAGGGTCAGATAGCAATACCTGTGATTTTTTTTTTTTTCCATATAAAGGAATGAGGGTAAGTCTAAACTATTAGTGTTTCCTGGAATCCGAGAGAGTAATCTCAAATCAAGATATTTTCCTCCTGTTCCTCACCACTTCTGAATCTATTAATTCCAGTATTGAATTTGGATGATTTGGAAATTCCATCTTCTGAACACTGGTTTTGTGGCTATGACAGTCCTGTACCTGACTTTCAAAGATGACTATGCTGTGCTTTTTTAAGTTCCTGTAAGATCTCTTAGGCTGATATTTTACTTCATTTAGCCTAAACAGTTCTTTGTTATCAAAGGATGAAAACCTTGCCTTTGGAGTAAACCTAGACACTGCCACAGCCCTTGGGAGAAAGAAAGTGAGAAGAGTATAAATCTTGAAAATGACAGTGCAGGATGTTAATTGTCATCATATCGCTTGGTTGAGGCAGATTCATCTTTTTTACAGTCACTGTTTCATTTTGGTATTTCTGTGATGTGAGACAGGTAACTATGACATGACGTGTGCCATTATTGTGTTGTTTCAAAATGCAATGTCAGAAAAGTTATATACTGCCATTAATGTATATAGACAACTCTAATTGTCATGTTCCCTGCACCTTAGCTTCAGAGATACTTCAAACCATTTTTCAAAACTTAGTGCAAAATACTTTATATTTTAAGTATTAACATTTTAGTCAGCTCCATGGCCTTGGATTTTACCTGTAATGATATGGGAAATACTTGTTACTATTGATTCTTTTTGTCAAGTAGCCAAAATCATGAGACTAGTTTGTCTGCATGTTTTGATCCTCCTGCTACATGGAATGTATTCTTTGAGAGCTGCTAATCTGCCTGATTTAGTTCAGTTTAATATGAGTCTGTCCACTCTAAGGTTGAGCCAGTTTCTGAGATAACATTAATTTCATTCAAATTACAAGTCAGTTATAACTCTAAACCTAAAACTCATATTCGACTGAAAATTCTAGTTTAGTGCCATAGAGAAGACTAAGTGGGAATGCCAATGTTAGAGCATTGCTGCTCTGGAGGCAGTGATCCCATTCATTTCTGTGGAATTTTTGGCACTGAGTTCAGGAGAGACAAGCTTTTTCCTGAACTGCAGAACTTCTCTGCATTCATTTAGAGGCACAAGGTTGTCACAAGGCACATCTCCTTCCAGGTGATCCTTCATTTTCTGCTGTACCTTTTATCATCGTTCAGGGACTGAGGGCTTGACATACAGAAGGGCAGAACAAAAGGTCATAGTACCCGTGAATGGGATTTCTCTTAATTAATAAGTTTGGTAAAAAGAAAAAATGTCAGGGGAAGGGGCACCCAGAATTAGTGGATATATGTGCCACAGCATCTCTCTGCCTCAGTGAACTGTGGATTTTTGCACAATGAGGGTAACAAAATGCCAGTATCTCATAGGAATCTGATGCATGTTCATAAATGTTTCTAAAACTCTGGGATGCCTTATGGGTGGTAGTGCTGACAGTCATAGAAAGCCAATATTAATGGATTTGTGTGTAAAGTGTATGTGAGCATGTAAAAAAACCATATGGAAATAAGGTTGTGAACCTGACATATTAAGAAGAAGGAGTATAAGATCATTTTTTTAGAACTTCAGCCTCAGGTATTTGCATTATTTAAAGGATACATGCCTTTATTTTTATGATAAATCTTATAATTAAAGTGACATTTCCTGTCGTGTATTTATTTGGCATGTATCTGAACTTCCTCAATGCATCCCTTTAAATTCACAGTTTTGGACTGCAGTATCTACAGTCCGGAGTGGTAGGTGTTGCAGGAGTATTGGCAAAGACAGAAATTAGCAGTGGGTAAACTATTTATTTCCATAAAATAGTTTCTGTGTATATGGTTCTGAGTTCACTCTATGTCTGTTCTGAATTGTTTTGAGTTGAATGCACTCTTACTTCACTCAGCACTGCTGGGTAGTTAATATGGCTTGGATAAGGACAGGATAAACCATCATTCCTTTGTGGTAAATCATTGCTTCTTCCCCTCTCCCTTCGTGTTTTCCTAGTCCCACTGTCTTATGTCTGTTTCTTAGAAATTTTCACCCTACTTCAGTGCAAGATTTGTTATCTTGGGAGACTTTCCTCTCCTGTAAACCAAGGGAGGTGAGAACTGAGGAGCTCATTGCTTTCAGCTGTGGCTGCTTCTCCACTGGGGTACAAACTTGCAGATGAAGTCCCTTCATGCTAAGGAGACTTGCATTGAGTTTCTAGGCAAGAATAGTGAATTATGTAATCCTGGCACAGCAGCACTATGTGGGAATAGAAAATGCATAGGAAGGATGGAATCTTTGAAGAATTTTATTACCTAAATCCATAATGCAAATTTCAGAAGCATGTATTTTAGATTGTTACTGAAGTGTAAAACCAGAGCACTTTAACACCAGGAGACATCTTGTGCTGTTACATAAATTTGAGTATTTATGTTATAAAAAGAATTTTTATTAATATGATTTTTAGGTGTCAGTGGTTGTTGTTGCTGTTCCTGTTATTATATGTAAGACAACTTATTCTTTCCATTCATGGCAGTAGCCAAACTATTTTCCTGACACTATCTACAAATAAAATTCTTTCAAAAGATTAAGAAATTGATTGTGATGCAGCCATCTGGTGTGCAAAATACTGACTCACTGGTAGACATTTAGGAATCACCCAGTTAAGGAATGGAAATGCCAACCCACCTTAGCTTGTAGATATGATGCTTTGTCTGTAGATTTATTCTATTCATGCATTTTTCACAGTAAAGGAAATCCTTGAAAAACAAATATTTTTAATCCTGTTTACAAATCTTATTCTGAATATAAACCAGACCTGGGCTCTTGTCTTAAATTACTTGTCATTGTAACACTAGGAAAGGCTTCCAAAATCAAAATATTGATGCAAGCAGACTTCATTGCAGTAAATCCTGCATACAGTAAAAAGTATTTTAACAATCACAGCTGCATTACTTTTTAATAGGCTTTTATTTATTGTAAATCAAATCATGTTTTCTTTAGTACTAGCATGTTTCTTTTCTCAATCCATACTCTACTTGACATTTAACCACACATTTTCTTTTTTGCTTTAATTTCTATATATCATTAGACCTTTTGATCAACATGAAATCGGTGCTATAAAACAAACACACAGCCCCATGTGAAATCAGCGCTTCTTTATTCCAAATACCTAGTTACTGACCCTGTTATAATGAATCTAATGGCTCTTTGTTTTGCTTCTATTAGAGATTTAAAGAGGTTGAATTCTCCTCCTCACTGTAGAATTCTGTGTATTGTCTGAGCCATGTTGGTCTACTTTGGACAATGAACTTTGTATTCACAGTGAGATTCCTACTTGATTTGGGGACATATTGATACATCATTTTCTATATCTTCAATTTTGATTCTTGTCTAAAAGTTCACTCTTTTAGATGGGAATAAAAATACTAGTTTCAACATGTAAATAATACATCAGTATGAGGCAGGCTGACCCTGGCTGTATGCCAGGTGCCCACCAAAGCTGCTCTATCACTCCCCTCCTCATCAGGACAGGAAAGAGAAAATATAACAGAGTATATAAGATGTATAAGAGAGTTTCCATTTTTCAGTGGTTGTACAGCTGATGGAACAGAGCTCAAGCCAGTAAACTCTGCTGTTTCTCTAACTGTGTCGTAAAAGTCATAAAGTCACGACCAATAGTCATGCATATGAAGTAGTAGAATTGTATGGGAATACATGGGGGTTTATCTTGGTAGTGCCATCACTCCTGATGGCTTTGTAAGTTGCTGTAGGCTAGGACAGACCATCTATAACTGAGTAGTAGTGCACGTAACCTTGTCCACAATTGAAAGGAAAAATGTCTTCCTGATTTTTTTTTTTTCCATGCACGAGCTTAGATTTAAGGTGTAAGCATATAATTTTAACGCATATGTGCAGTGTAGTTCAGCAGAAGATTTAGCATCTGGTCTTGCTTTTCCCCACAGAAATTATAGCAACTTAATGTTGCAAAAATACATCTTGCTTCACTTGGGGATTGATTTTCAACCTCAAATTTGGAATTTCCTGCTTTAAGTCTTTAATGAATCCTTTATGTTGCCTAATTATCGCTGATGGCGATATGAGAGAGGGCCTCCTCCAACCTGGGGGAGGCTGAAAGTACTGGCCAGAAAGTGAAAAGACGAGCGGAGTCTCCGAATTTCTTGCTTCAGATAGTTGTTTTAATTAGCGTTATCAGAGAGACAGAGTGCCAAGCGTGGCACCCTGTTAGCAGTTCAAGAGAGGCGTGGAAAAGAGCGCTTATCTCAAATTCTTGCCCTTTTTAAAGGCAAATCCTCCAATAGAAGTTTGAAACGAAACATATTTTCTTTTCTCTACCAATACTCTATAACCTCAGCTTGAATATCTGGAGGAAATGCGGATATTTCTATCCACTCAGTCTAAATCACTTTGCTGCAGAATATGGAGGTGTAGAAGAAAGAAAAAAAAACATGGAAAACAACAACTGTCCTCCATTTTGGCTTTTTTAGCTACTGTCTATTCACTACATAAACAATCC